>JAOUQT010053695.1:0-20979 GCA_025769995.1 Xyliphius kryptos | reverse complement strand
ACTGGAACCTGAACTCAGTTTAGGGAGAGAGACATGGGGGTCATATTGCAGCACTTGTGCTACATTTGCAAACTGGGGGTTAAATTTAGATGTTACAGGCAGGGGCAGATCTCTCCACCTATATCTCGCCATGTCTCTCTCTCTCTATCAAATTTAGCGGTGGTATGAAGCGGTGCACAGCAAAATGTGGCTCCTAATACAAGTTAGCCTAAAGTGTAAGAATGTGTTAAGAAGGCCGGATAGGCAAAAGGAAGTGAGAAATCACCGATCATGCCCAATTTTGGACAAATAGACAATTGTTATTACTTATTTAATAAAACAAATAGTTTAATAATTCTTAGCCAATTGAAAGCTTTACATAAATGTTTTTTATTTGGTGTAAAATGTGTTTTGATGGTATAGTGTCAGTCACTGTTAACTCTAAACGGCTGCTTTCAACCTTGGTTCCTACATGTTTTTTTTTTCTCGGTGACTAGAAATAAAGAACAATAGCTCTTGTCCTAATGTTACTTATTGGAACAATACAGAGCATGAAAGTAAGCGCCATTCCAGAGGAAAGAGAATTAAGGGCTTTCAGAACAAACAGTACCAGAAGCCTTAAAACAAAATGTTCTGAAAGTCTCAGAATGAACAGTTCTAATTACACAGTTCCCATGCATCATTTGAAAGAAGCAACCCAGGTACTTTGAGAACTACATCATTTTTAAGGCTTTTTGTTTGCATATGCAGTAACATTAAAAAGAAACATAACTGCTGGACAGTGGTTAGTATAGTAAGTCTTTCATTTTATCTTCTTGATTTCTTTTCTACATTGCATGCTGATTAGTGGACACCTTATATAACAGGTTTAAAGGAAATGCATTAAAGAAAATGTTTAGATTTTGACTAAATGCAAAGTTTCTTTGCATTTCCTTCTTTGCATATTAGATAAATTAAGGCTGAATGTTAGTGTAGGTTCATTTTCAGCGTTTCTTTTTGTTTTTCAATGCTTAACTGTCTTAACATATGTTAATGCTTAACATCTACATGGCTAAAGTTTTACACAGGTTTTGAACAATTGTGCATGCAAGCACTGTAGACATTACTAAACTTTCAGTGCTTACTGCTATTCTCGGGCTAAAAGTACTTCAATACATTCATTTATTCATTATCCTTCGCATGATCATCTACTAGGGTTGTGGGGGTTCCCCATGCCCATCCAAGGAGAACGTCTCAGGCACTGGTCAAATACACTCAGGACAGGGCACCAATCTATTGCTGAGCACACTCACACACACACACACACAGGCTATTGAGGCAATTTGTAGCAGCCAATTTACCTCAAATTCATGTTTTTGGACTGTGGGAGGAAATCAGAGAACTCGTAAGAAACCCAAGTGGATACAAGGAGGACATGAAAAGTCCACCCAGATCGGGATTAAGACAAGCTTTAAGATGTTGTTCCTCAAATTATTACTATTTTACATTTTTTTTTTTACATTATATAATCCACAGTATTGTAATTTAGTGATAAATAGAAATCAATCTGTTTTAAATAACATTAAAATTGTAATATCTTATCCCATCTCATAATTGTACACTTAAACCTCTACAAGGGTCACAGCGGGATGGTTTCGCCAGGGGTAAACGTTGCTGGGCAGATACACCTACGGCTCTAATCCATCGCTGGGCACTCACTCACTCACTCACTCACTCACTCACACAGACATACACACACTATGTAGAGGCAATGTAAATTAAATCCATGTTTTTGGACTGTGGTAGGACACTGGAAAACCTGAAGAAGAACCCAAAGTAAAATACACAACGACACATAGAGAACATGGAAACCCCACCCAGACGCGTACATGCTAACCACTATGCCACATGCCGCTAAAATTTTAATACATGGTTAAAATTCTAGCGAGCCAACTACCCTAAAGTGCAGCACTTCCAAGATCAGTATATTCATCCAGTGGCCAAGTGTGTCTGGAAATGAGTTTTCTTTGCATTGCTGTCTTTTGCCAAATCTCCGCTTGTACTTTAATTCTTTAGATTGCTAGTTTTAAAGTAAATGCTAGTTTGTGTATGATTAGTTCCTTATCCTTGCTTGTACTTTGATAAGCTGGATTGCTAGTTTGTCT
This sequence comes from Xyliphius kryptos, assembly GCA_025769995.1. NCBI lineage: Eukaryota > Metazoa > Chordata > Actinopteri > Siluriformes > Aspredinidae > Xyliphius > Xyliphius kryptos. Next base: position 18,856 of record JAOUQT010053695.1, on the reverse strand, counting down.
ATAACTCTGTGTAATCGATTACATATCTTTATTTGCTGGTTTATGTTTAATTTGATGCCTGTAGGTCATTAACTATGGTGGCCGAGAAGTGCAAAACAAATTAACAAATGCCGTAAAATATGCTAACTTTACTTTATTAAACACAAAAAATAACACATGGTCTACTCGTTGCCATCTAGTGGATTATAGAAGTCTTCAGGGTATTACTATTGAATTTATAAAACTGTACAACATTAACAAAAAAATATTTTACCAAATAATCTTAAATAATGCGGAAAATATTGTGATACTACTATATCGATTGTCACTTCTCCTTATAATGCATGTATATACACTCTAAACAAATATGTAGCCAGCTGGCATCAGCTTTAAGCGTGGCATCGAGGTGAATATGAGGTTTTGTTGTGCCGCTTCTGTTTAAGGCCATGATCAAACAAAGCCTGTCCTTTATGTGTCTTTCTACCTAGAAAGCTGCCCTTATCTAGCCTCAGTTAATGTGTGTGTTTGTGTGTGTGTGTGTGTACCAGCCTGCAGGTGTGTTTAATAATAATGCTGAAATATAACCCTGGATGACAGAGGTGTCCAGTGACTTCCACATTACATTAGCGTTCATCACATACACAAACACAGCGCTTCATTTCCCTTCTGCACTTCCTATGGTGCAGCCTGATTCAGAGGCACGGTCACCATGGCAACCTGGGCTGATATAGCACTGTGCGTGTGCATATGTGTGTGTGTGCGCGCATTTATCCATGTGTACATACGTGGGTTTGTACTACAGCTGGAGGGCCTACACAGTTTTTATAAAGCCTTTTGCTGCCAAAGTTTGAGAGCCTGATGTACATACTGTACCCATTTCGTCAGTCAAGCGGTTGTGAATTTACATAACACCACCCGTCCAATTTTTATTCATGCTGAATTATCTAACAGTTGTATATTAATGAATTAAATAATATTCATTATGAAAAACACGATTACCCTAGCACTTTTAACATTTCAATGTAAAAAAGCAGAAGTTTTTTTTTAGTCAAGGTGTGCAAAAACACACACATACAGTATATAGGGGGATAATGTTGTGTAGCTTGTTAATTGTGTCTTGTGTCTGTGCGCGAGGTCAAAGGGGAAAAGAAAATCTCCCAGGGAGAGAGCTGGAGACTAAGACTGTGACACAAGAGAGCAGTGTGAATGCATGTGTGTCAGAAAATTGTTCAGGTGAAAATTCACCATGAAGAGGATCTTGTGGCAGTGACGCTAAAAAGTGGTATGTGCTAACAGTGTGCCAATTAAATCCATTTTCAAATGTTTAAATGTGCCTGTCTGCAGCATCTTTATTTCCCATATGATGATTGTTTCACAGCTACATGACCTAGTCAACTTGCATTCACTAATGAAAAGAAAACCTCTGTATAAGTAAACTATAGGCCTAGGGGTTTTATGTTTAAATTAATAATAAAAAAAAAATCATTCAGTAAACATTTTTTCAACCTTCCAAAAAGCTGTCATTAAATACTCAGTGCCTTTTCATTGTAGGAGTTTTTCTTGGAAAGTGAAGGCTAACATACTGTATGCTCCTACTACAACACATGTAGTCAGCTATGATATGACTCATAAAATATTATTGCTATCAGTGGTTTTATTAAAATGCTTTTATATTTAAATACTTACCCTTAATATTTACATTATAAGCATGTTTAAAATGAAGATATTGCTTTTACGCAGTAAAAGAAATTCTGTCATTTATTTTACTTATAACTTTTAACTGTTACTTCTCAGAAAAATGGCTGAAGGCTCATCCATATTAGTGAGTAAGCCAACTGCTTTTAAATTGCATATCAGTACCATAGCTCCAAATACCATATTATTTATATCATTGTGAATAACCATGGCCCAGCAATGGATTGGTGCCCTGTCCTTGGTGTGTCTGCCCAGCGCCCAAGACGTTGTCCCCTGGATGGGCATAGGGATCCCCACCGCGACCCTCATAGAGAATAAGCATAATAAATGAATGAATTAATTAATGGTTTTGTTTGGAATAACTTAAATGGCCTGCATAGAGTCCTGATCGTAACCCTCTTAAATACCTTAAGAATAATCAAGAACAGAAATTAACACTGCTGCTGTGATTTACATAGTGAATACTACTATGTTTTCGTTACAGGTTGACATTTATAGTTTGGCCTCTTTAATCATAAAAATAGATGGGATATTATTATAGTTCATCCTCAGTTATCAAAGCAAATGTACTTTACACCTTTCAACAATAAATACATGAAGAAAGTAAACAACTAGCTAATTAGAAGGAGAACCTGCGTGTGTTTGGTCATGGAGAGTAACTTCAAAGCGCTGATGGAAATCTTTCTTTGTCTCTGCTCCAGAATCAATTGGGTGCCGTATGGCACTTCCACCTGCACCGTCATGGTGCTCAAGTTTTTATCCTGGTGTGCCTGTGGGTTGTCTGATCTGCATACCCTTTGAATGCGTGAAGAAGGGAACGTTCCCTGTATTAACGAGCACTAGTGAGACTGCTTAGTGCGACACCTTTGCTGACAGGCAAATGTCATACAGCAGGGCGTGGAGAACAAAACACAAAAAAGGGCGACGTGTTTCAGCATGACACAGGAACCTTTCTTCAAATGTCAAATCAACTTGATAAGCAAAGCTACAGCGTAGCGCAGCATTTTTTTTTTCTAAATAAAGCAACAGGTTTGTGGTTTAAGGTTTATTATGAAATCTTTGTTGGCAGACAGTCAAAGGTTACTTTTTATTCAGCCGAAGAAAATACACTGAATGTTACTCTGAAACCCAGAGGGATGCTGGTATTTTTTTCTGCTAATGAAAAATCATCCATATTTTTAATACATGATTTTAACAGAACTAAAACTATTATTAAAGCAGGATGCTATGTATATGAATCAGACAAAAGTTGTATAAATACGAGACTTACAATTTACTCTTCTTATAAGCTAATACTAGATAACAATGATTAAAGGAACATTCTTAAAGCCTTAAGACATGGTGTTTGAATAATTAGACATGAGCCATAGTGATTTCAAATAAGTTTGCACAACCACATGCTTCTCCCAGGAGATACACATTATATATGTATATACATTGTATGTATGTGTGTGTTTGTGTGTGTTACTTCCCTTTAAGCTTGCGTCTTAAATAAATCCTAAGTTTAAATATATTTCTTTCCAGTGATTGATTGGCGTCCTGTCCTGGGTGTATTTGCCCAGTGCTCGAGGGGCATGGGAAACCCCCTTACAACCCTTAGAGGATTAAGCGAAGATAATGAATGAATTAATATATTTCTCAGAAATAAGTACTTCCAGCGGGTGACACGGTGGCTTAGGGGTTAGCACATTCGTCTCTCAGCGCTGAGGATGCTCAGTTCGAATCCTGATCTAGGTGGAGTTTCCATGTTCTCCCCGTGTCTGCGTGGGTTTCCTCGGGCTTCTCCAGTTTTCTCACACATTTCAAAATAATGGATTCAAGGTAAACAGAATGCTCTAAATTGCCCTGTATAGTGTGTGTATGACAGTGTGAGTGAGTGAGTACCCAGCTATGGATTCGCACCCTGTCATGTGTGTATATGCCCAGCGCCCGAAATGTTCTCCCCTGGATGGGCATGGGGAACCAATCCGCGACCCTCATAAAGGAATAAGCGGAAAATAATGAATGAATGAATGAATGAATAAATGAATGAAAGTACTTCCAGCAATGAATACCAAACCATACACACAAGCAAATTTAGTTACAATAAAACTTGTCCATGAACACAGGCTGATTCCAACAGCACAGTTAAAGGAAAAAATCGATTTAGATCAAATAGTTAAAATAGATTTAATATAAAGCGCTTGTACAGGAAATGCCCAGGCATATCGTCACCCTACCTAGACTCCACACACACGGGAACTTCTATTTCATCTTTAACCTCTATTTTATTTTTTATTTTCATTGGATCAACATGGGTATTCTCTAGAGTCTAAGAACAAATTAACTGACTTGTTATTATTTAGCCGCCTGCTTTCCTTATTTAATTAAAATATTTGAATATTTGCAAGACTAACTATAAAGTGCAACATTTCAGTAGGTCGAAAAAAGTGTGTGTGAAAGTACATGACACCATTCTCAGGGTCTGTTTTTACTCTACCATAACTGTGTTTCTGAGAGTAATTATGACATAGAACACCTTCAGCATGGAATGTCCAGAGATATGGACCTCAAAGTTCACCATCCCACACACAAACCTCATACTCCAGAACTGTCCCAAAAAAGGAAATATAAATACCTTATTTATGATAAATCTGATTCTTGGACAAGAAACAGCATGATGCACCATTCCTGGAGCATCTCATGTCAGTTACCAGAATTCCCTAAACAATATAGGCATCATCTCTCCTGAGGAAAATGTTCTGCATTTCCAGACTGGCTTTCAATTTCTCGAAAGTAATTATCAAGAAGGACTGCATACCCCAGCTATTACCTATTGATTCCATTCCACAGAACTGACATTATTATTCACAATTAAATGCAATGTAATCATGCAAGCATTTCATGACAATAATAGTGTGAGAAGACTAGCAAATGGGTTGTGTGCAAAATCATTGCAGTCTCTATAATGATGAAATCAGGCACTTCTACTCTGACACTGATTATGAATTTTATGAATATTATGAACTTTTATACTACCTTCAACACGACGACGCATTATATTTTACAGATCAAATGTAACAAAAATGAAGTTTTTTGCCAAAAAATAAAGCAAACAACTTTCTGTCTTTAAGCAAACACAAGTTTTTTTCTGTCTTTAATGTATGTGTGCATTAGTTAAAACAAACTAGCATGTCATTTATCACCCTGTAATGGACCAGCGAGTTGTTGTAGGTGTTTCTTTTTTAGCCTATGAGTACTTTGATAGGCTTCAGCATCTCTTGTTCCTCTGATAAGGATGAGCGACTTAAAAACGTGCTGATGAACTTTGAACTCCCTCAATGTGAACATTTTCCAAAAATATATATTTGTGTATAAAAATCACATTAACTAATGTGTTAAGGCCATTAGCAGTAATACCAATATAAGATTTTTCTATGATGTATTGAATTGACTGCTACAACAGTAAAAAACGCTTACATGACTTAAGTAAATAAATAGGGATGAGCGAGTACAGCGCTATCTGTATCTGTTCAACCATCTAAGGTATCTGTATGCATATCTACTCGGAATGGACGGAGCCTAATCCGAAAGTGGGCGTGACAAACCCCAAAAGTTATTGTTGTTTAACATGAAGTGGGCAGGACTTAACACGTTGTAAGTATTTTAATTCTGAAATTGATATGGATTGATCAGTAATTGCTGTATGTATTGTTTATTTGAAAACTATTTACAGAACAGCCTTAAATTTGAGATTCAATTCAATAATTTTGATCACAAAAGTAAGCACTGTGTTCCAACTTAACTTCCGCCACCAGCCAAACTTAGAGAAAGCAGAAAAAGGGGAAAAAAAAGTGACCGACGCGACACAAGCCGATTTCAGTTCTGTCTTGTCAAACGCAACACGTATGCTACGCAAGTTTACCAAGTAATTTTCATACAATTTTCAATAACACAGGCGAGCTGAAAAATAATGATTTATTGATTTAATGATTTATTAATGATTTTTGATTAATACTGATTAAAGACAGCAACGTGAGATCAGTTACTGTGTGTGTGTGTGTGTGTGTGTGTGTGTGTGTGTGTGTGTGCGCACGCATGCGTGTGCGAGTCTCGCTGCAGAGTGCAGAGCAGGAGGGGCGGGCGCGCTGTTTGACTGGCCAATCACAAATTGTAAAAACACGTGAATTCACGAGTTTTAATCGCTTAATGCTCTTGCTCGTAAAAAATGCTGTATCCGTACCGGATTTTGCCATCTAATAATTATTACACGGTTTTTGTGATTTAAGTTGACTAGCTGACTTGGCGAATGTAAATTGTAATATATTTTTGAGAAAGTTTTGATTTAGTTTTTTAATATCACACTAATTCACTTACTACTAAACTAAAAACCCTTGAACTGAAGAAAATACCTAGAAATATTGTAAATTATTATCACAAGAACTTCAATACATTTTTGATGTGTTCCGTTGACTAGCACACAACTAAACTTAATTTAAATTTAAATAAAATTTGTTTAATTTGTATGTTGAGGCCACCATCACCAAAGTCTCATAAAATAAATTATGGTATGTCGATTTGACAGTATTTTTGATTTACAAAATGTGCAGGAATATTATTTGTATAAATGAACAAAGGACTAAATGAAAAGTTGAATTACCAACCTTTTCATGAAAAAAAAAAATCTGCACACCTGCAAAAAAATGTGCAAATGTGTTTAAGTGGTTTAGTTGTTGCCTTACCTGCCGCACAAAGCTGTTTGATGTCGTGTCAGATGATGTGCTGCCATCAGACCGCTTGAAGCGACTTTTTCTTTTTGCGTACTTTCCCTGGGAAATGTAACATACAAAGAAAATTTAAAATAAATAAGAAAAAAAAAGTCCTTCAAACACACACACACACACACACACACACACACAAATCCAATGTCTTTTCTTCACATCCTGTCTCCTTGTACCAATATGATTACTCATAATTACTGAATGTCCAACAGAACACTGCAGAGCCTGTAATCTGATTGGCCTCAGCTGCGACCAATGACCCGCTGGCCGAGGACTAGGCCATGTGCATCATTCTCAAGTGGTAGACTCTGTCACCATGGAGACATGAGAAAAGCTAATTGGGTTTGGTGGCAATAAAACACTCTGGTGGCTCAAGCAGCTCTGTAGCATTTCTTACACACACGCACACACGCACACGCACACACACACACACACACAAACACACACACACACATTAATAATAGAATAATTACACCCTTGTTTCCATTTATCCTTCCCACTCACTTTCATTTAGCCATTCAAGTTTACAGAAGAACTATGGCAAGTTTTAATAAAGGGCTGAAACAATTTATGAGGTGCTTATCATCAAGAAAATGAACACCGGATCTAACACATGTTCTCGTCCCACCGACCTTTCAAATCTTTGTCATGTCTGTAATGTGGTACTTGCTCTTTGTTTCCTCTTTCTTTGGTTTAATGTATAGTTTTTATTTGTCCTATACAATATATCTTATTTTTTCTCCTAGTTTGGCTTTGTAATTTTTTTTTTTACATTTGTTACAATAAAAATAAATATATGAAATAATCATTGAGCCATTTGCGAAGGGGTTAGTGAGTTTTCAAAACCTCAACCTAAAGTTATTGTCAGAATAGATTTTGTTTGAAGTTAAAGGATTATTCTTGTTAATTTCCCACAATAAATAATACACTTCAATTCAGGATTAAAAGAAATAATTGCTGTAAACTGAATGCAGGTCAGGAGGTGGAAAAGGCCATTAAAATGTCAAGGCAGCTATTGGGAATGTGTCAGTAATATGAAAAGAGACATCCTGTTGACAAACACCCAACGAAAAAAAAAATGGGATTATTAAAAAAGTAAAATGTCTGAGATGCTGTGATATATAGCACAACTGTAAATTGCAAAAAGAAATTTAAGACAGAAATTAGTAGATATGTTGAAAGGTGGTCTAGTAAATATAAGGTGGCAGATAAGAATTGTTTGGAAAGACTGTACAAGATGAATAATCATACAAAATAAAAAACTAAGAGGTAAAAATGAGCAGAACAGATGCATTCAATAGAAAAACTAGGGACAATGGGATGAAGAAATATGATGACAGCAGAAAGAAGATACAACAGATATTAAGAAAAGAACGGAATACTGAAGAGATCAGAAGAGATGGGATGAGAAGATTAAAATGAAAATAAACTAAGACAGTATAATACCCGTTAAATTCGATTACAGTAAAATGTGTTAAGATCCTTATAGAACATTTCACCTCCCACACAGTAAACTACACAGACATGAGCAAGCTTAGCAGAATTTTTTTTTTTTACGTGAGATGCAAAATGACGTGGGCAGAGAACAATATGTACAGTCTAGCATTTGCTTATTCCAACATACTACAGTTTATTTTGGACAATATTAGTGTCCTCCCCGTATTTTAAATAAAATTGTTGGAATCTTCTGGGGTCCATTTACTGAAAAAAATTTGCTAAAACAGTCAGAACTAAAATCCAGGATCTGAATATGACGTAATCATGGATGGCAAAATAAACCTTTTGCTTTGGCTAATGACATACATAATCATGATGGTTCACAAGATAAATAGGATCTGTGGACCTGATCCATCAGATCAAACAGTAATCAATACGTAATCAACTAACAGGTTCTGAATGAACTGCTTTGTCAATCTAAGACAATACCATTTAGTTGTATAGCATGTGTATATACTGTACATTTAGACCGTCAAAATCCTTTTGTTTGTGCGTTCATTGTAATTATATTAATTCCAGAAACCTTACAAACCTTACAACCTAGCCCTATCCCAGCAGTGTCACTGAGGTAATCAGTATCACTACAGAACTGACAATAAACAATGATACCACCCATATTATACCTGCTCTGTGATGCTCCTGACCAATAGAGAACCAACAGGTGACTAAAAACAAAAGGAAAACAGATGAACTACTGTCTGTAATTGTAAAACTACAAAGTCTATCCACTTTAACAAGAATATGCAATGAGTGGCAAAGTGGATTAGTGGTTAGCATGTTTGCCTCTCAGTGCTGCGCATTCAGGTTCGAATCCATGGGTGGAGTTTCCATGTTCTCCTTGTGGCAGTGCGGGTTTCCTCCTGGTTCTCCGGTTTCCTCCCACAGTCAAAAAAACATGGATTTATGGTAAAGTGAATTAAGAGAGTTAATTGCCCCATATAGTGTGTGCATGTGTGAGAGCGAGTGTATAGAGTGTAAGCCCAGCAATAGATTGGTGCCCTGTCTTGGGTGGCATTCTCCCCTGGATGCACATGGAGAAGCCCATCTGCGACCCTAGTAGTGGATTAAACAGAAGATAATGAATGAATGAATGAATGAATGAACAATATGCCATTAATTACTGCTTTCCCTCTGTTTAGTCAAATTTGCAAAAGGAAACATTTGAAGATCCTACATGATTTTCAAAAATTAATACCTAAATACTTATTTAAACAATGTTGAACAATAAATGGTATATTTAGATCTGTAAAAATAACATTTTAGTCAAATTAATCGGAATTTTTTTCTTGGTGCCACTGTAACTACACAAGTCTTTCTCAACCTACAAAATTGAATAAAAGGTTAGATCCAAAAAAAAGTACTGTATATAGAATCCTGTATATAGTGGGTATTCTAAACAAATTAAAAAAATACCTGAAAACACCTGATGATGATAATTATCCCGATCAGTCGTAGCCGACTCTCAGTCACTTCATGAATCGTGATTCACAAAGTATTTTGGCAAGTATAGTGGAGTAGTTTGCCATTGCTTTCTCCTCCCCTCCCCATTTATCCGGGCTTGGGACCGGCGTGCAACTGTGTCCAGTTACACGGCTGGGCATACACACACATACAGGGCAATTTAGAATATTCAATTTACCTTGCATCCATGTTTTTGTAATATGGGAGGAAACCGGAGCCCCCGGAGGAAACCCACACAGACACGAGGAGAACATGGAAACTCCAACCAGATAGGGATTCGAACTGGGAATCCCCAGCGCTGAGAGGCGAATGTGAAAACACCTGACAACATAATATATTAGTAAGAACCTACCTATAATCTGTTAAACTAGATTATTATTGCACCTAGATGTATTAAATACCTGTACCATCATCATAATATATTTTCTATTAATATTTTTTTATGTTTAAATGTTTTTTATGTAATCAATATGTTGCCGAAAAGATTTCTTTCATAAAAAGAAACAGAAAAACTGTTTTAAGAGGACCATCATTACTGCTAGAACAATTCCCATGTGTCACAAATACAAATATTGTAATGGTAAATTTTATGGTATAGAAAAAAAACTGGACTCCGAAAGAGTTACCACAAATTATGTTTCTGTACCTGCCTTTTTGCTGATAAATTTTACATGTTGTTTGTGATCTAAAAATGCCATGTGAATGTTTTACAGTGAATAAAAACAGACTTTTAAAAATAATATTAGGGAACATTAAAATAACACATCCTAGATGTGAAATATTTTAGTTAAAAACCTTTATTTAGTAGATAGTGGAATGCGTTGAGAACAAAATAACATAAATTATATACAAAATATAAATATAAATCAAAATGATTATCCCATGGAGGTCTGGATTTGAAATCATGCTCAAAATCAAAGTGGAAAATCAAATGACAGCTAGGCGGATCCAACTTCAGTAAAAATTCCTCAAGGCATATTTTGTCCAAATAGTGCAGCCCAGTTATTTGCTGAGATTTCCGTCCTTCAAATTTAAACGCGGAAACCGAATTGAATCTGAACAGATCACGTTTAAAAACATTTTTAACAGAAATCTTAATTTGGACTCACAGCCGGTTTTCTGTTCGATGTGCTGCAGCTTTTCTTCACTTAGTCCGGAGTACGAAGAGCCCATGTTCCCCTCCAGAACTCCAGAGCGGCACTGAGGAAACAGGTGAGCTTTCAGATCCACAAGGCGAAACAGAGGGGCGGGGCCACACGGAGGATTACGGTAATGCACACAGCGCCGTGCCGACAGCGGACTTCATTTCATTTATTAAATTCATCTGCTAGAAACACAGAACAAAGCCAACAAAGCTGACTTTTAAACCATTAGGATTCATGCTAACAAAAAGTGTTCTATAATATCTGATCATGACAAACACTTTAAAGTATGTAACAATAAACCTTTATAATAACAACATAACAACAATTCAATTTATTTAAATTAACCTTTGGACCTCTAAGGGCTTTAAGAAACCTTTCGAAATCATTTAAGTACGTATAGTAACCCCCCTATGAAACTGAACTTATTTAGAAACATACAAACCCTATTAATGGTTTAAATAACCTTATAGACCTTAAAGTAACCGTTATATTTTTACGAGCTTTCATGAATCTTCAGACTTTCACAAGTTGTTTGAGGAAACGTAGGTTTAGAGCTTCCGAAAAACTTATGTAAAAGCTCTGAACGAGCTTTAGGATCTTTTATAAGATAATTGACACCAAGCTGAGCTTCTCTTTCTTTATTTCTGTTTCATTTTCGACAGAACTTCCGAAATCCCTTATTCACTACGTTTATACTAAAAACAGAAAAACAGTTTATTAGAAAAAACAATGACATCTAGTCTCATTCTAATATTCCATAAGTGCATGGACACAACAGACTTAATATCCTCTCAGTGCAATTAAACTAAATAGCGGGTTAATGCCTGAAGACGTGAGAGAACAGATCTAAGATCAGGGATGAGATCCATTAGAAGGCTCTTAGAAGAAGTGCTATTTAAAACAAACATTAAAGTGTCTAATATGTGAATTTAGACTGTTTCACGACATCAGTTCCTTAAACTGGTCCTCTGGTTCCTGCGAGGGGGCGACAAATTTCTGGAATTATGTACGAGGCACGGTAACAGGAAAAAGGATCGGGTGTTTGTTTTTAGTCAACACCCTCCAATAAGGGTCATGGTTAAACCATAAGACAAATTCTAGGATCGACTCATTTGCACAGGCTGGAGTGGATAATTATAGAGAACATACCCAATTCCATGCAACCACCTGCAGCCTGAAAACAGACCTGGTGTTAAAGCATCCACAGCTGTTTAGCACCATTAGAACCAACTGCCTTCACACCCAATACATGCATCACAGTTTAGGGATATTCCTCTTAAGCACCTAACCTTCTCACCTTGATGCAACAGTTTGGGGAAGGCCCACTGACTAGCCCTAAACTCCACCCTCCCATATTGGGATGAATAGAAACAGCTGGTCTTGCTGCAAAAAAATGAATCCTTGAAATCAGAAGTAACTAAAGTTCTGTACATATGCTGTGTGGGTGTCCCAATACTTTTGTACATAAACGTAAAGTTTGGAAGCGAGCAAGACCTTAAGTTTTATTAGTTCAGGGGTCTTAGAGGTCAAAACCTAAAGGAAAATCCATCAGAATGTAGCCCTGATAAGCAACAGGGTGCTAAATGTGAGCACTAGAATGGACTGTCGCTTGGTCAGTTGTCCATATACATTTGGTCGCACAGAGTGATGCTGCTTTCCATCAGGACTAAACTACAATCTCGTATCTTTAATGGCGGAATATAAACTTTCATGGAAGATTTTACTTTTTTAGTATGATGAGTGAGATGGCGTAAGTATGATGTCAAAGTAATGACATGTGGTGTCATAGTGGATGGGTGACAGCAGTCTGTGATTGGCTCATGGCATCTGTTGTTGTTCAGGTGCGGCGTGTGACCTGGCCTCGTGCCCTGAGTTAGTGGTGTTTGGGTGATAAAGCTTCTGCACGGTGCCCTTGGTCTCCTCCATGTCCTCTGGGTAACGGGACTGGTGGTCCTCGTTGGCCACGTAGTGCGTCTCGTTAAACTCGTTAAAGTAGCGCCCAATCTCGGGGTGGCCGATTTCTAAAGGTGCAGAGTGCGGCTCTAGATTCTCTAAAGACAGCAAGAAAGAAATAGAAAACATAATGAAGGCTTAAAATATAAATAAAGCAGATATAATCTATTTTATCAGCTCCATCTACCATATAGATGGAATTTGTTGTTCTATATTTACAATCTGTAGTCCATGTGGCATACTAAAGCACGCCACCATTTTACAGTCCAGCAGTGAAATGAACTGAAAGCCATGTGAGAACTGTACATACCCTGCGCAGCGTATCTACAGGTGCCATCCTGAACCAGGACATTGTAAAAAGGCTGATTGGCACCATTGGGGAGCTGATGCACTCTCATCGTGGCAATCCACTCCTGACTCATTGTACATTTGGGATCCCAGCCATAAATAACACAGTTATAACCTGACCTGCAGAAAAAGGCAAAAAAAAAATCGAGATAAATAATCAGAAAACCAGTGGTTTCTACAAAGTGGTTCTCTAAAGTGGAGTGTGAGATGTTAATTAGTTTAATTTAGGAGGGATACATCCGGATAGCATTAAATTAATTAATTAGAAGTCATACAATTGAAGAAGAAATTTTAATGCCTTTAAGTCAGAGGTGCTGGGAAACAAAATAAATGTACTGCGCTACTGTACTTAAGTAGTTTTTTTTTTTTAAGCTATCTGTATTTTACTCTATATGTCGGTTACTTAATAATCTTCACTTCTATTCACTACATTTCAAGAGAAATACCTGTACTTTTTACTCTCTACGTTTCTAAAACATGTCTTACTTTTATTTTGACTACATTTATTTATAGGTAGATTTTATCGCTTTATGTACATTTTAATCTGCTGATGAAGTTTAAATCAATATCTTATTGGATGTTAAATGGAGAGGCGGGAGCAGGCGTGAACTTGTGATTGGATGTTTGACAGGCAAAGACCACTAGGAAAAAACTATGGGGCACGACAAATTTAAAAAAATGTTTTGAGTTTGCCAAAGAAGCAAAGAGCTCATGGTATTTAAGAATTCAACGTTAAATTTGAAAAAGCGAGTAAGCCGTTATGTTCTTTAGGTCCATTTCATATTTAATACATTTTATTTGGCGCAGTTATTTATCTGTGTTCTGAGGAGTTGTGCCGCCAAAGCGTACTTTTATTTGTACAGGCGCTTAAATATATCAGTATTTCTGAGCTCTAAACTCTGAGCTCATAAATCATTTAGCATTATACTGAGAGACTGATATCACTTTGAGTTTACATAAACTATACAGGAGTTCAGCATTGTATTGTTCAATATTTATACTCTGTAGACTCACAACATTAGCTTTTAATCATTGCTTTGGTTAATTGTTTTGCCCATTAAAAATTTTAATAAATACACTGCTAAAAAAAAGGAACACTAAAATAACACATCCTAGATCTTAATAAATAAAATTTCATTTGAAAATCTTTATTTAGTATATGGTGGAATGCTTTGAAAACAAAATAACATAAAAAATATCAAAATGTAAATCAAAATTATTTTCCCATTGAGGTCTGGATTTGGAATCATACTCAAAATCAAAGTGGAAAATTAAATGACAAGCTGATCCAACAGTGAAAGTTCCTCAAGACAAGTTAAAATGAGGCTCAGTAGTGTGTGTGGCCTCCACGTGCCTGTATGGCCTTCCTACAACGCCTGGGCATGCTCCTGATGAGACGGCAGATGTTCCCCCGTAGCTCGAGCTCCGCGTAGCTCAAACTCCGTACCCCCCCAATAATTTGATATTTAATTCATTGAACATGGAACGGGATGTTTTACTGAAGAGTTTCTGTGTTGATGAGCTATACAGTGAGTAAAGTAGGAGTTCAAGTAAGTTAGTTATATAGCACTTTTAACAACAGTGCGTTGTCTTAAAGCTCTACATTGACATGAACCTAAACCCCCAAAGAGCAAGCCGAAGCGGCAGTGGCAAAAAAAAAATTCCCGTTATGTTGTTTTAGCTGCTTTACCTGAGGAAAGGGAGTATTCACGCAATTCTACAGGAATTTAACCCGAATTTGAGATTCAGGTCATCGGTGTAACATGAATACACATTGAGCACTTTTTAGAAATGCTGTATTAATATAATGTGAATGTGGTCACTAAGGATGAGATGATCATCGTTTTTGCAATTAATTTGGATTAAAAAGTTACAATTAATTAATCATGAGCATACCTCAACCATGTCTTGGTGACAAAAATAACACATCATGCAGCACATTCTTTTTTTTTTTAAATCTTTGTTTTACTTTTAACTAGTTTTCTTATATGTACTTTAAAGGACAATTTTTTACTATAATTTTACAATACAATCAAATAAAAACTATTTTGCGTGTTTACTTTATCCTTACAGATTGATGGCTCCACAATCTCTCCAACTGACTCGGTCCATGATCTTGGTTTTTCAATTTTTTATTCTGTATAACATCAGGAAAATCCGACCTTTCCTAACAGAACAGGTTACTCAGCTGCTGGTCCAAGCCCTCGTCCTACCCCGGCTCGACTATTGTAAAGCTCTTCTTGCTGGTCTCCCAAATTCAACAACCAGACCTCTGCAATTGGTTTAAAACTCTGCAGCCCGACTCGTGTTCAACCAACCAAAGCAAACTCCTGTCACTCCATTACTCATCTCTCTTTATTGGCTTCCTGTAGTGCCTCACATTTAGTACAAGGAACTGACTCTGGCCTACAGGACAGTCACTGGTTCTGCCCCCCACTTACCTTTAGTCCATCTTTACTAGGTACACTCCAACTCGATCATTTCGCTCTAGTGACGAATGTCGCCTGGTGCCAATTCTAACTCCATTTCATTCACCACTGCTAAATGGCGGAACGACCTTCCCAACAACATCCGTAAAGCTGACTCACTCAGCATTTTCAAGAAACTTCAAGAAACCCATCTCTTCCACAGGCACTTGCTACAATAAAAGAAAAAAAAAATTCTAGATCAAGTTATGCACAGGGTGGATGGTGCTGCACTGCAGTCTAGCTGTTTTTTCCTAAAAATACTGTCTTGTGTTGTTCTCTTATTTGTAATTTGTCGCTTTGGATAAAAGCATCTGCTTAATGACTAAATGTAAATATACGGGGGGGAAAATAAGAATTTTATTGGAAAAAGATTTAAATATGAGCCTGAGGAAGCACAGATATTGAGTTTCACAAAAGAATTTAATATTTCAAGTTAACATACAGCAAAAAGCCCTGCGTTGTTCATTTTCAATAACAAACTTATTTTGTGTTTAAATTAAATACCAGATATAAAAAAAAAATCACGCATTGTTGCTGTAATTTTCAGCATTTTTTTATTATTAAGTAGAAAAAATGTCACGCTACTTGCTTTTAAATTCAACAAACGCTATTAATCTGATGCACCTGTTAATCTTAATCATCCTCACAGAAAATGGCGTCCAGCTAAATTTTTAGGGATGAGAAATTAGGAGGCTAGAGGGCAGACCAACTAAAGGTGCATTACCGCAACCTACTGAACTGGAGTGTGAAGAGTGATTTCGGGAAGTGAATTGATCAATATTAATCCACAAAAGATGTAAAACGTAATATTTCTTATATACGGTCAAACATACCTATGTCTTTTAGAAAACGCACAACCAGTTTATGTACAATATCCTTCCCTGTCCCATATGACAGCAATCCCTTTAAAATAAAATCGTTGTGACCCTTTTCCTTTCGTGAATAAAATAAAATATTTTTTTGCTCAGCATATTTTCCACAGAAAAACAGTACATGGTCTACCGTCTCCCTCTGTGGACAGTGTCGACAAAGCCCTGTAGGGTGTTTCAGTATTATGTGTAGAGAAGCATTTAGCATATTGTGACCTATACAGAGCCTGGTGAGAACGCTCTCCTGTCTTTGCCCATAACTTCCACTCCCTCCCAAACCAACTGAATACTAAACAAATGCCTTCCTTTTGACTTCTTTTTCCCACTTAGTCTGCCACATCTTTCTATGTTGTTTTACTATCACTTTTGCTTCTGGTTTGCTAAGAGGGATATCCATGTCACATCTAGATCGCTTCAAGCACTGTTTTGCAACTGTATCCACAGTCTCGTTTCCACCCACACCTACATGTGCTGGAATCCACAAGAAATATACCAATATAGATTGCACATGAAGCCGAAACAATATCTGATATTCTTCCACTATTAGGTCTTTTCTATTTTTCAATTCACCAGACTAAATGCTCTGTAAGGCAGACAAAAAATCTGAGCAAACCACCATCCTCATTGGGCAAACATCTTCAGCCCACTGTAATGCCAGAAGAATGGCAACAAGCTAAGAGAAAAACACAGATAGATCATCGGACAACCGTCTGCTAATAACAATTTGGAAGTCTGGTATAAATTCAGCCGCTGCTGTGGAACCCCCAGTAGGATCTTTTGACCCATTAGTATATACCTGCATAATACCATGGTAATTAAGAGCTTGATGCTGATCTACCAAAATATTAATAGCCGGACTTTCTGGACTATTCCATTTTTTCTTTTTAAGATTAAGGTCTACTCTAGGCGATGGAAACATCTGTGGTGTTACTGATCTAGGAACAGTTTTGCTGAATCCACTGGCCCACAAACTCATTTTGTTTGCTTCTGAATGGTTCAAACATCCAAAACTCCTAAACCATGGAGAAGGGCACTGCAGTTGTCTAGTATAGCCAAGGTTGGGTGACTTTCAGTGTGCCCCTTTAAATTAAACAAATAGACTGCTGATAATGCCAGCTGTCTTAAGTGCAAAGGCATTTCTCCTGTCCCTACCAAAGCGAAACGACGGAGAGGATCTAAATGCTCCACAACATTTTCTTAATGCTTGTGATTGTATTATATTAAGCAATTTTAAGTTTGATTCAGCAGCTGATCTATAGGCCATACCAAAATCTTATTAGTGCAATATACATACACAAAAGAGAGGAGCGGTCAGCCCCCCATCCACTTCCCGCCAAGCACTTAAAGACATTCAATCCTTTTTTAAATTTATCTGAAATCTTCATTATGTGAGGTTTTCAGGTCAACTTAGAATTCATCCACTTACCGAGAAACCAAACCACATTCACCTGTTCTAGAACCTGACTGTATAATTTAAGGCCCAAGATCACTGGTTCTTGGACTCTTCGAAAAACAAATGACCTGGTATTTACACAGACAATTTAAAACCCCATGTATTTGTCCAGTGTTCAACCCCCAAGATTGCTTCCTGTATCCTTTGCTTTACAAAAGGTAAATATTTACCTCTTTTCCATAAAACCCCATCATCTGCATACATTGACTTAGCGATATCTGGCATTACTGCAGAAAATAAGTCATTAATCATTATATTAATTAAAAGAGGGCTGCAAACAGTGCCTTGTGGGGTTCCATTTTCTATATTATAGATGTTTGAGAGTGCAGTACCCGCCCTGACTTGTATAGATCTATTAATTAAAAATTCCATCACCCAATCGTATACCCTCCCTCCGATTCCAAGGATAGAGAGCTTAATAAGTAAACCTTCCTTCCACAACATATCATATGCTTATTCAATATAAGAAAATACAGTGACAACTACTTCTTTATGAAGATGAGCTCTTCGAATATCTGCTTCTAAGCAAATGACTGAGTCTATCGTCATCCTACCCTTACGGAAACCACTTTGATAAGGATAAAAGCTATTTTGACGTTTAAGGAAGTATGATAGACGCTCTGTTATTTTGCTTTCCATAGGTTTAGGTGGAACTTGTTGTCAGACGGACACTTTTTCCTCTTCAGAACTGGGGCATATTGAAAAG
This sequence comes from Xyliphius kryptos, assembly GCA_025769995.1. Classification (NCBI taxonomy): domain Eukaryota; kingdom Metazoa; phylum Chordata; class Actinopteri; order Siluriformes; family Aspredinidae; genus Xyliphius; species Xyliphius kryptos. The sequence goes on along the minus strand of JAOUQT010053695.1, from coordinate 522 downwards.
GAGACGGTAAACTCTTCTACGCTCAAGCTTCTGGACATGAAAGACATTTCTATGATGGAGGAACCTGGTTTTAAAGTCCCAAATAAAAGAAAGAAATGGGGTAGAGGAAACGAAACCAAACAGGCAAAAATAGACTTCAACGCAGTGAAATACGGTGGCTCGGATAGTGAAGGCTCGGAGTCAGGATGGTCTGTTTGTTCTCTGAACAAGCTTTAGGATCCTTTATAAGAGAAATGACACCAAGCTGAGCTTCTCTTTCTTTATTTCTTTCTCATTTGACAGAACAACTTCCGAAATCCCTTATTCACTACGTTTATACTAAATATATTAGAAAAAAACAATGACATCTAGTCTCATTCTAATATTCCATAAGTGCATGAACACAACAGACTCAATATCCTCTCAGTGCAATTAAACTAAATAGCGGGTTGATTCCTGAATACGTGGGAGAACAGATCTAAGATCAGGGATGAGATCCTTTACAAGGTTCTTATAAGAAGTGGGGGGGGGGGGGGGGGGGGG
>JAOUQT010053687.1:0-10730 GCA_025769995.1 Xyliphius kryptos | reverse complement strand
TTCATGATTGCACTATTTCAAATTATTCTAATTCGTTGACCAGCACCTGTATATACATACAGACTTATCATTTATGGTAGTTATGGAATTGTTTTTATACTTCTGGTGCTAATAAAACTATATTGGTCAGTTTGATTTTTATTTATTTATTTTTATTTTTTAAATTAATTTGTGATCAGATTTTTTTTTTTTTTCAAAGCCAGGTGTATAATTTTTTTGTGCTTAGTCAAACCTTTTTTGTGCAGCTTTCTGTCTAAAATCACTATAGACTAAAATATAAGCCTGATTCCCGCTGTAGTTCGAACTTCATTAACTGTTCTTTTATTTGATCATCTACTGTAAAGGAAACTTCAAGCTTAAAACTTTAGAGTGTTCTTGTCATTGTCTTAACTTGTGAATGTTTATTATACAATAAAAACAGTTTTAATATGTGATCTTGTTTTATTTTACAGATACCAAAACAGCTGGTTCCCCATTACTGTGAACTGGTAGGGGCAAATCCAAAAACTCGACCTAACCCTGCTCGCTTCCTGCAGAACTGTCGATCTCCTGGGGGCTTTTTAAACAACAGTTTTGTTGAGAGTAACCTGTTTTTAGAGCAGATCCAAGTACGTACCCCATTTTGTGAAATATGTTATAACCTTTTATCTCAATCACATCTCAAGTTCTCAGTCACACATGATATCACATGAAGCATACAACAAACAGCAGCACACCAAAATTATTACATCCTGGCTCATGGTAAATTAAACGTGTGGGATGAATTATGTCAATTTATTGATACCGTTCTTTATTGCGATAAACTAAAAAGTCATGTCATGGTATGTTTTTGGGAGCATCCTAGTTGCAGTTGAATAACACCAAAGATTTACTGCTTGTGTTTAGATTAAAGAAACGGCAGAGAAACAGCAGTTTTTCCAGGATCTGAATGACAATCTTGATTCCTTTCCCGAAGACTTTTGCAAACACAAAGTTCTACCTCAGCTCCTCACAGCCTTTGAGTTTGGCAATGCTGGTGCAGTCGTTCTGACGCCACTGTTTAAGGTAAAGTGTGTTTACTTTTTTTTTTTTTTGAATCAAGGTTTTTTTATTTATGTTTATGTTATTCGACAAGGCTCGATATCAAAAAATATTATTATTTTTTCCCTAAATATACTGACTTGCATATTAAAGCAATAAGGTACAAAAGATAGTTGTGTATTATTGTGAATAAATAGCAGAAAAAAGGTGTTCGGCATGACACCAAGCAGAGTACTATTACACTTCTTTCCTGTAATTTATTCACAATAGTACACAACATTGAGTGCCTTATTGCATTTATAAAAATGGCTACAAGAATACTGTAATAAAAAAAGTTTGATTTATAAATGTGTTAACTAAATATTAATTGCTAATAGATTGTTTCCCCGCGGTCTAGTTCGGTCGTTTTGGTCATCAATATTGGTTACTTTGTTTTGAACGGATCCAATTCCCTTATCCCCCATTATATGAATATAAATGATGGTTACATATTTCACTAATTTATGTCCTGGTTATGAAGAATCTCTATTACAACAAACTTCATTGCTGTTTGTTTCGGCTCTTTACACAGTTTTATTTTTTGAATGTTTATATGCAGGTGGGAAAGTATTTAACAGCTGAAGAATACCAGCAGAAGATTATTCCTGTCATAGTAAAAATGTTTTCCTCTACTGATCGTGCCATGAGAATACGGCTTCTGCAGCAGGTCGTGTTGACGTTGTTTACTGTTATTTTTTTTATTTTAATAAAACAATCATTAATGTGAAACTGATCTTAAGTTAACAGTAGCTTTCTATGGTTTTTTTCCCCTCTTTGTAACACAGATGGAGCAGTTTATTCAATATTTAAATGAAGCAGCGGTCAATTCTCAAATCTTTCCTCATGTGGTTCATGGCTTCACAGACACAAATCCAGCCATCAGAGAGCAGACGGTTAAGGTTTGTACAGACCAGGGCAAAATTTTAGAATGATCTTTGATAGATTTAAAAAAAAAAAAAAAAAAAAAAAAAAGACATTGGTTTCCATACACAATAATTCTAAAACTTTGTTTCTCTCTTGTAGTCAATGCTGCTCCTCGCACCAAAACTGAATGAGACCAATTTGAATCAGGAGCTGCTGCGTCACTTTGCAAGGCTGCAGTCAAAAGATGACCAGGGTCCGATCCGCTGCAACACAACTGTCTGCTTGGGCAAGATTGCGCCGTATCTCAACGCTGGGGTAATTGCACTTAACATATTCCTCATTTGTATTAAAAAAAGTGCCCCATGTGTAGCTAAATTAAGAGCTCTGCATTTGAGATATAAACAAGTAAAAAGAAAAGTATATGGTACAGTCATGTGGGCACTAACAGTTTCTAAGAAAGAAAACTTTTCTGATTGCAATTAACTGTTGCAATTAACAGAGATGTTGCCTAAACAAATCAAATGTTTGCATCTAAGCAGCTATGTTCCAATTTTGAGTACCAGCCTTTTGTGTCTCTGCCTTTGACACATAATATACAATTCATTTGCTAGGCTTATCTATTACTGCAAAGATTACGATTGCTTCCTGTTCCCTTAGACGCAATTTTCATAGTTTGTTTTTAAATAATAAAATCACTTTCAATCTAAGGTTTATTTTAATGATCCAATTCAAATACATGACTTTATCAAAGTGCTACTAGGCGTAACGTTTACTTTTGTTATTTAATAAAATATATTCGGCGATATCAGAAGATGATGGCTTTTTGATGTATGTTATCAGATGCGTCAGAGAGTGCTGACCTCAGCGTTCTCTCGTGCCACTAAAGACCCATTTCCCGCCTCACGAGCAGCTGGCGTGCTGGGCTTTGCTGCCACACATCATTACTACAGCTTAAGTGAGTGTGCCATGCGCATCTTGCCTACCCTCTGTCCGCTCACCGTGGACCCTGACAAGAATGTCCGAGATCAGGTAATTGAGCTACTGACTTCAATCGTTAAACACAAGCATAAATAATTAGTAATTTAAAATAATAGAATAATCAGACAAAAAACTTTTCTGGGAAAAAAATATTGGCAGTATAAAAGATTCAGTAATATTCAGGATTAACTCATTGCCTGGATTTTTTTATTTAGTTTACAAGTTTGTTTTAGTTTTACAGAAGCATTTTATAAATATAATTGCTGTCATATTTATTACATTTAAAACTTAGTATAAGGTCATCTTAATGGACAAAAGTTTTGGGAGACACATCTTAATAAATGTGTGTGTTTTCTTTAGTCCCATTAACACAGTTGTATAAAGTCACCTATCCATGTATTTGAACAACTTAATGCTTTTAACTTTGTCAACTCTTTAGAAAAAGTTAAGCATAACTGGGTGAATTTGTTGTTGAAGTTGAATAAGTCTGTCCCAAACAAAGCCCTGACCCCAACCTCCAGCCAAAATGTTCATGTAACATACTGCAGTAGATTTGTGCATGACAAATGCTTTTCTATCCAACAGGCATTCAAAGCTATTAAGAATTTCCTGAATAAATTGGAAACCGTTTCAGAAGACCCATCGAAACTCTCGGAAATCGGTATTCCCTTTACAATAATTGAAATGTGCTCATTTTTATTAAGAAATTCTATTTTAATGTTTTTTTTTTTGTTTTGTGAGGTGATCACAGCCATTTTGGTGTCATGTGCCAATAGTGACATATTTTACTTGATGGAGGATTAAGGGAGATGACAACATGCACTATGATTTACACTAAAAGTGTGTAGAGATGTTGATGTGTGTGTAGTATTATGTGCCAATGCACATTTGTGATAAAAACAAAATTTGGGTTTAAAAATCTTTTGTCTGTTGGTTATTTTTTTGTATTTACTTCTTATATGTGCTCTATCTGTATGTTTGGACAATGTATTTACTTTTGCATTCAGTTTCACACTAAGCAGTTCCACGTAACTCGGTGTCATGCTTTTAATCGCTTCACTACGTCACAGTTCCCTGAATAATAATGTCCTGTTTGCTCAGAATTTAGCCTGGTTATTCGTTGTAGTTTTGTGTTAACATAGTTGCATCCTGTTTTGTAGCAGCTTTGCAAATTTTATTCCCCACAGCCCATAAGGGAGTCTTAAGTACATATCTTAGTAATGAAGTCATGTTTATAAAAAGCCAAAGTCTAGAGACTGCTTTGAGTAAAGATTACAGATTTGTTCCCCAGCTTTTTGCATTTTGCTGATGTTCTGTTCTTTATTTTCAGAGAAGGATGTAACTGCAGCAGCACAGGCCAGCAATTCGGCTGCAACATGGGCAGGCTGGGCAGTGACTGGAGTCTCCTCTCTTACTTCCAAACTAATCCGCAATGCCCCCGCAGGCACAGAAGGGGCTGCGCCTGAAAGCACTTCTCAACCTGCAACAACCACTGGTGCGAATGCAGTAGAAAAAGGTTCATTAGATCCATGTTATTTTGCAATATTTGTATATTACATTCTTATTCACATTAGGTGTATTGTTTTCAGAGATTATGTGTAATAATCTTATGTTATTGCTTTAAATTATCAGAAGCCCCAGAGGCAAAAGCACATGCACACAGTGTTCCATTGTCTGCTAATGAACCTAACCAATCAGAGGACACGTATCCTGCAAAAGATTCAGAAGAGCAAGTTGCAGATCGATGGGATGATGAGGACTGGGGAAGCCTTGAGGTGAGCAATTAAATTCTTATATTATTTTCTACATGAATGATTGTGTGTTAGATAGCACATTTTGGTTAAAATATAAACAATTAAACTTTTATTAAATATACGCTAAAGGGGGTGGTTAGGGTGTTGGAGCATCAGTCTGAAGGTTGAGGGTTCAAATCCCAGGTCCATTGAAATGACCAATGTGTGACATTGAGCAAGGCCACATTGAGCAAGCTCCAGGAATATGTAACCCTGTGTTCTGATGCCAATTAAAATTAGGATATTTGTAAGTCGCTTTGGATAAAAGCGTTTGCTAAATGTAATGTAAATGTAAATACAGAAACAATTTAAAATCAGGACTGAAAATGTAATTATTACTGTAGATTACTTTTTTTTGGGAACAATGCTTTATGAAAACGTATCTAATCCATCATGTCATGCTTTGCTAGTTTATCATGATCTCTTCAGCTAATTGTATGTATTTGTTCTTTCAGGATGCAGAGAAAACACAGACGGACCCAGAAGATTGGAACTCTGATTGGTCCACAAGGTCAACAACACAGAAGAAAAGCAATGTACGTAATTTAAACGTGCACCAAAATACCCTAAGGAACAAAAACACCTTATTTTTTAACGCAGAACGGTTCAGGACTTTTCCTTGGTAGTGCATTTTTGTTCGACAACTATGGTCGCCAGTGTGGGAATTTTTAATGAGATCTTCTTTCTGGTACAAACTACATATTCATTTGTTCACGTTTATATTTAGACGAGACGAACTTCCTCTGCCCCCATGAAGAAACAAAGCTCTGACTGGAGCAGCTCAGGCTGGGATGCTGATGACAGCTGGTCTAATGAGAAAGATGTCGATGGTCAGGGTCAGAGTTCGCCAGCTGATGAGGGATGGGGCAACGACTGGGAAGATGATGGAGCCCTGGCAGAGAGCTTTACCCCAACTCCACGAACCCCTGCCCCAGCAGCGTTTACTTCAAATATCGGAGGCAATGGACAAGAAGCCGTTCGCTTGACTAGCGAGTATAACTGGGACAGTTCAACAGCGAAAGGGACGACATCAGACTTGACATCTAGCGTTTCCCAAAGGGCTGGACAGATCATGGGCTCTGTGGTAAGAAAACTACCGGTTTAACAATAAAACTGTGAGATAAAAGTGAAAGAGATTATTGCATATTGAAACCCAAGAGAATGAAAGTGAAAGGGAATTAAATGTGAAAATAAAAATAGCATATTGTTTTTCTAAGGGCCTTTGTGTGCGTTTTTTTGTAGAAGACTGAGGCTGATGATGGGTGGGGAATGGAAAACTGGGAGTCACTGGAGAGTGATCAAGGTAAGTTTATATCAGTGCACTTGCTTTGCTTTTTACAACAAACATTCACGGGGAACATATTTACGCAGAGTGATTAAGCGCATTACTTCAGATACCCTAATATAGATAGTGAGCATTGACATAATCTTGTACTTGAGAATATTCGTGACAGTATTGATTCATCTGGACTTTGCAAAACTATGCAAACGCTGTCTGGCGCCGCTCACTTTGTTGTACTACCACTTTCATTTGCTAATGATTTACATTTAAACAAATAAAAAAAATTCTCAGCAATACATTTTAAATTTTAATTTTTTGTAGTAAATTTAAACTACCAAACCTTCCTTCAAAAGTCCATTTGACAAATTGTTGACTTTTCAGGTCTTAGTAAAGCTGAATTATCGAAAAAGAAACGAGAAGAAAGAAGAAAGGAACTGGAAGCTAAAAGAGCAGACAGAAAGGCTGCCAAAGGTCCGCTAAAATTGGGCGCACGCAAATTGGACTAAAGATGGGAGGGGGAGATGACCAAGGGGGAGTCATGTCTGAGCAAAATGAAGGACAAACAGCTGAGTGCCTGAACTTTCAGGAAAACATTCCGTGATCGGTAGGATACATGTTATTGTTGCTCTTTGGCGGGGCTTCAGAAGGTTGAAAGACTGCTGTTGCATATTTCACCTCATTGTTGAGCTAGAGAAAAGGACTATGCGTGAAAAGACATCTATTAGAATATTACCATGATTCTTTTAATACTGCATACAATATTAGTTTGTGTATGCATGAAAACATCGTTCGGGTACTGGCACTGGGACTTGAAACACTTTTTATATTAAAAACGTGTACGTATTTTGACCTTGAGACTGTAGTGTGTGTATGTTAAATATACACATCATACTGCCGCCTTAAAAAAACAAGACCTCAGAGACTGAAAAAAAGTTCTGTGGAGTCTTGCAGCAGTCCTAATTCACGTGTATGTCATCCCAGATAGACTTTAATCATTCCTGTGCATGTGAGAGCATTAATGTAAATTACTTAATGTTACAATGGAGGCCACATAAAGGACAAACAGGAGTTCATTCTTTGATTCCTTTTAGTTTTCACAGGGTGGATAGCCTGATCTGAAATCTTGAGCAATCTGGGTTTATTTTTACATTTTAACTTTTTATTTTGTTATATTTTGGACTAAACGTCAGTTTTATGATCTTGTGCAATATCTGTAGATGGGGGAATTCTGTATTGGTTATACATACGACAGTACGACCTTTAAGAGTTAATAAAAGCTATAAGGAGCATGTCTCCTAACATCTACACCCTTTTGCCTGTTTCCCAATCACGGTATCTGCAACATTGCCAGTGCGTTATGCAAGATGCATCAGATGCTTTTTAAAAAACTGTGATTTCAAACATCTGCTCAACACACAGAATAGGTGCGTCTCAAATTTATTTTTGTTAAATCTTTAATAGAAAGAAGAAGAATTAAACAGCGCCTCACCAGCCGATTAAATAAAGCCTTTTTTTTTTAGGAAGTCAACATCTTAAAATTATTTCCTCCAGTATGTGAAAATCATGGGACCGATAAGGTCCTTTGTTGATCAAAATCTTATAGAAAAATGTCAAAACTTTGTTTTATAAAAGTTCAATATTTTTCATTCATGTATTTGCATTTGGCTTTTAAACAGAATCCTAAAGGCTTAAGTTTCAAATAATTATCTGAAGAGTGATGAGATCTAAATTAGGTAATTGTAATAGACCACAATTGTTATATAAACATTATATGATAAATATTATTATTACATAATGAAATATTAAATAAGGTTAAAAAATATAACCTACAAACAGTTGTTACATACAGTTTCCAAAATTTTAAATTAATGTTTCTTTACCGGTGTACCACGTTAACATTAAATTTACATTTCCCTTTTAACTTGGATTTATGATCTGTTAGCTTAACAGTGAGAATGCTCTTGAGTTTTCAGTGGCAGTGTAAGGCATTATGAATTAGTAAATGCTTGTGTGCATGGATCTGAATTCCACTTCCCACTTTTTTAGGGAAAAGAGGGTTTTGTTAAGCATTAGGGCTTCAGATCCAGCCCTAGCCTGCTGGTTTGTGCCATTCCTCCCTATCTGATGTTTTACTGTGAACTTTTATCTTCTTTGTTCCCTAAAAAGGCCCTTGCAGCAGCGAGAACTCCGACGCCGATTAAGGCTGCAACACCAATCCCAATCCCAACTTCCACAGCTTTCCGCACCTGCAGTCAAAAACGTGAAATTGGCAGTCGACAATGCAATTTTACAGTAGTTCAAGCCTTTCTTTGCAGCACAAGTTTGTACTTTTTAAGATCTTTTTTTAATGGTATAGCTGGTTTCTTTTTTTTTCTCTTTTAAAAAAAAGTTTGTGGTAAGTAAAACTATAAACAGCTAATATTGCGACTAATAATACTCAAAATGCATTTTGAAAAGTTTCATAACTAATACGTTACCTTCAATTTTTTTTCCCTAGCAGGTTCAAAGTAGCTACTAATATTCTGATTCACATTGGAAATTGGAAAAGTGCTGGTTGCTTCTAAGGTCTGACTAAAAAACTGATTTCATACCTGGCGAGACTCTGCCTTTCCATATCTCAGCTCGGTTACAAAATGTTCACAGTTGCCTCTGAAGACGCAGTAGGGGAGCTCCCGGTCCAAAAAGTCCTGTGCGTCCCGTAGAATGACACAGATAGGCCGTGGCTCATATTTATCATCCAGTAGATTGTTAATGGTGTATTTATCTGTGCCCACTACATCCCAGATGTGCTCCTTCTTCACCACAGCTTTATCACACAACACAGACATCATGCTGTAGGCACCAGCCTGGGCATGTTCAGCTATAATAAGAGAAGCATCAGATTTCAGATCATGCCAACTGCTATGATATAAAAGAAACAATCATACATCTGTGCTACAAGCACATCTGCGTATAGATTAATACTCTTCGATTAACATGGAGCATAACAAAATATCAAATAATGGTGTTCACATGAAAAAAGCTATTAAATTAAAAAAACATTGTAATTGCAACTGCTAGTGAATAAATACAACAAACAAATGTATTAAAAACACTCATGTAATGGGGAAACTTGGGGACATGATGAAATGGTGACTGTGGTAACTGCTCATATCCTGAATTTGCAGTATATGTGACAATAGTAAAGTATTTGAAATAGACTGCAGATGACCCGAAATGGTGCAGTGTTATTGTAACTTGGTAACTCATTTCTTTACTCATGGCTTAAAGTGTTTTACCATGTTACCCAAACCCTTAATTATACTTTATACAATTATCTAAGCTTTAACATTCTGTAAATGAGTCTGTTGTACGCTGAGATGTATAACGAAATAAAAATTAGCATTTAAAGTCCCCTCGTTAGAAAAATAATAAACTTACTGGGTGGTGCCAAGTGAATGACATAACCATCTCCCACATAAATGGCCCAATGTTGATATGTACCACGTTGGATTTCAATTAGATCACCTGGCTCTGGCTTTTTATCAACCTGGAACCAATTATTTTCAAGGATTACATTTTTTACAGCCCTAGTTATTAATCAGTAAACATAGCACTTGAAAAGTATAAGCTTATAACGTTTACTTGATTTATGTTTGAGCAATACATCATATTTTACCAACCTGGTGTGGGTCCATTGTGTTTGTCAGTATAGGTAGCTTTTGAACTTCTCTTTTCCTGTAATACAAACACATTGCTATTTATAAAATAAAATAAAAAGTATACAGCCGATACAATTACACGCAGCAAACTCGCAGAAACTTTGCCTTTGCTGTTCTATAGTCAAACAAAAGTGTGGAAACAGTACAATATAGAAAATAATTAATATATGAGCTAAGGGCTTCAGCCAAAGGAAAAAAGACTATTTGAGCTCAGGGATTTTTAAAAAAAAAAAAAAAAAAAAAGTGAATTTGGTTAATAATAATGTTTAAAAGTGAAAGCAAAGAATAGACTATAGTGACTCAAATAACCAGTTTAAACAAAAAAAAAAAATGTGCTTACATTTATATTTTTGATCAGTTAATATAAATAGATAACAAAAATAGAAAAATACAATTCTGGTTTTAATAATTGATATTTACTGCATTGCCCAAAAAAACATGTATTATCAATACTACTGTTTATTATTATCAGTACCCTATTTATTCTTATTCATATCCTTTTATGTTATTTTTTGGTCTGATTATATATGTGTTGTTAAACCATTTAAATTTGAAAGTAAAAGCACCTTGGGTTCGCCATCATACAGGTTTTTAGCTTCAAAATATCAGGTCGTTTATAAGTGCATTATAAAGATAAAGTGGCTTACAGCAAGAAAAGTACCAAAAATGTTCACCTTTGATCTCATTGAGCAGGTTCATTAGGATTAATCACATGGTAACAGCTTTATCTTAGTGGACTTGGATAAAAACAGATTTATTTATACATTTACATAGAACCCTTAATGCATTTGCTAACTTGTATTATTTTACACAATTTACAGGATGAATATTAAAGTTCAGCAGTATAATTTAAGTTACTAGGCCTATTAAGACATATACACTGCTCAAAAAAATCAAGGGAACACTATAATAACACATCCTAAATCTGAATGAATAAAATATTTCAGTTGAAATTTTTTACTTAGTAAATTGCTGCATGCGTTGAGAACAAAATAACATAAAAATGATCAAAATGTAAATCAAAATGATTATCCCATGGAGGTCTGGATTTGG
>JAOUQT010053669.1:0-10731 GCA_025769995.1 Xyliphius kryptos | reverse complement strand
GTTGAGTCTCTTACCATTTGTTTATGCAGCGTTGATCAACCGCATTTGCTCAAAATTGAAATTTCTTGGATATTGCTTTAGTGAGAGCCAGTCTGGATGTTAAGAAGGTGACTGATCCAAGTTGTGCAGCAGAAGTGCATCACACACATTGCCAGCAGGGCTTGGCTTCTATTAGTGTCTGCTCATTAAATTTAGACATGAAATTTTATGGTGGAGAGGTCCATGGTTGTATACTGGTCCTTGATTTCTTGTGTTTTTTTTTTATTTATGGGTAACTTTTTTCATCCACACTCACACATACTGCAGTCTCAATTTTTGGTGGCTAATGTCTTCTTGTTTCATTTGTGTTCACTGACAGAACAGAAGGGTACAAACTAACAAGTTGAATCCCTTTTCTTCTGTCTCACTGAATCTGCTTACTATTCACAAAACAGAGCTTGATTATGCGCAATACATTTACTTAGTTATTTGGTGTGCTTTTCAGTCTGTTTTTTTAGTTCTGTTGTCAGTTTTACTTACTTATGCTTAGCAGTGCGGTCTTGTGACCTTGGGGATTGTTAGACGAAATGGTTTAACCAAATCGAAACACAGTCTTGCAAAATTGGTCAAAAATCATCATAATCAGCAGCACCATTGATTTAGCAGCACATAAGGATTATCTTGTGCCCAAATAAATGGTCAATAAAGTTAAGTCAAATATCATTTGTTTTCAAGTTTTTATGGTCATGTTTGAAGCATAGTGCAACATAAAAATCTAATTGTAAAAGTCTCTCATCTTTTAACCAGCATCGGGTGCTATGATTTTAAAAAGGTGCTTAGAGGCATCAAAACCATTAGCAAACCAGACAGATGCAGAATTTAACAAATCCCTCCACTATTTCACTATCCCCCTAACCCCCCACCACACACATTGTATTACATACACTGTAGGTTTAAATAAATTCATATATTCAGTACGGCAGATGTTGTTACAGACTACGCCACTGTAGCTTAATGCTTTTTTTTCTCTGTCAAGCCCAAACACACACACACACACACACACACACACACACACACACACACACACACACACACACACACACACACACACAGACATCTCCACCGCAATCAATTTTCAGCCAGGGGAAAGAAATGGAGTTCCTCTTTATGCCCATAGAGTTCCACGGAAGGTTCGATTGTGGGCTGTACATCAATCCCATTACCTTCTGCACCTCTGAACCTCTGATTCTCCATACTGCAATATACACAAGCACACAGTGCTTTTTTTTGTCCTCTCCTGTCCCTGAATCTTCCTCTTAACCTCTCAGTGGTTTTAAGATTGTACTGACAGCCTTTACAATATGTCACCGAGAATCTCCTTCACAGTTAATATTTTACAATAGTGCCAACAGATGCACTCATCAAGTTCAAAGCTGTCTTGCTGATCTCTCACACACACACACACACACACACACACACACACACACACACAAAACCATAAACTAGTCATCCGATCTAGCACATAGGTTTTAATTAAGGGTGCATGATTATTTTTTTCTCAAGATATTATATATACATATGAGGATCCCAATAGTACCACTACAGAGCAAGTATTATTTGTTGGTGAACTATTCTATTTCAAGCAGTATCACTAAGGTGTTTTTATATACACGGTACATATACACTTAAAAACATAAAACTCTTGCAGCAGCAATGAGACCATTAGTTTTACAACATTTACAACCATAAAACATTGTTGTGTGTAGTTTTTGTTGTAGCTAATTACAGGGCTAGCATGTAGCTTAGGGCAAGTCACACTTAAAACACTAAACTCTGAGTTCAAATAGAAAGTTCATGGGAATAATAACTGAATAACTTTATGAGGTAGGTAATGTCTAATTTGCATTTAAGCCCAGAAAGGCCCGAACACACAAGGTTAAAGCTAGACCCGTTGGCCTATTTCCTAAATACCTTTGGGAGTTATTTACTAAATTGTGACTTCACAAACATTAAACTGTGAAATGAAAGCATTATTTTGAGCCTTTATCTAAATAAGGCTGCTTTAATGTAAATTTTCAAAAAGAGTGGAAGAAATACTAACACTGTTGCAACAATATACCCAGTCACAACAAAATCATTGTGGTTAACTCTGGTATTGACAACTTCAAGTGATTTGATTGTTGGGTGTTGTTTGAGAGTTAAAAAGAAATTACGAATTCAGATTTAAGCCCTTGCTTTTATCAGCGCTCACTGAATATGTTTATTTTGATTTGCATGTGATTTGTTACCATTTATAAGAGTATTAAAGTACTCTTATATACTCTTATGGGTTTGAAAGTTTTTTTTTTTGTTGTTGTAACTTTAGCCCTGTTGAACAGTTTCAAAAATTATAGTGCATTAAATATATAGGCTTTAATATAGTGGGAAATAAAAGTAGAGAAGGGTGTGTGTGTGTGTGTGTGTGTGTGTGTGTGTGTGTGTGTGTGTGTGGGCAAGTTGTCCTGTTTCTCTCCTTTGGCTTGTGAACCAAACCCACATATTTACAGCTTTGAAAGGAGACACCATCGTCTGCAGTTCATTTAGAGCCATGTTGAATCAATGCGGTGGCTCTGTATGGACTGGAGCAGAGCTGAACAGGCGTCACCATACTCAATCGCCTCTTTATAAACTACTTCACCTATTCAAGATTGGAAAGTGGTGGTTGGAAGACATAGAAGAATGATAAATGTTAATTTTGGGACAACATTAAAGTCCAACTAAGTTACACACATTCTGATTGAAATAAGCCAGACACAAACAAATTACTGAATAAAAGGAGAAAACAGCTTTTAATAATAGGTTTAGGTCATAGGAAAGAGAGTGAGAATACAAAAAAGCACAGGCAGCCAAACTTAAAACAGCAAAACGAATATGAAAGTAAAGAAAAACAAGTTTTAAAATCAAAGCGTGAACTCCTCCAAGTGAACGTAAAGCAAAATTCTAATGAAACCAGCCAGCCATAAATGTGTCTCAAGTGCTAAAAATGGGTCCACATAGATAGACAGTGAATACAGGTGCACAATATTGCAGCAGTAATACATTCAAACAACATTGCAATACAGAAATACACAATGCACGTAATTAATTAAGCCAGCAGTTAAAGGATACATGATATAAATGATACACTCATAGTTGACAGAATTTGGATTGTGCTAAAGTCACTTACAAAATCAACAGAATTAAGAATGCTCTCTGAGCTGGCATGGACATATTCTCACTACAGAACCTCATTTGCATTAGCACAGAATGCAGAAGCAGTTTTTCTTAATGGAAGATGTACACTAATGGGATTAATAAAACTGCCGTGAGTCTGTGTTGGAAAGGTAAGAAGCATTTTAGTCACATGGATGACACTTGTCTGGCTATTCTTTTTCTGTTTTACATACTCCAGTACTGTGGAAATGTGTGCTGGTTTCTCTGATTTCAGGTGTTATGTAAGACCCAGTGTGTTTGTCTTGTCTTGTGTACAGGTGGGTGACTTAAGTACCAGTGGAGGGAGGTTGGGCGGGCGGGCTTGCTGGTGCTGTAGAGAGCTGGGTTACCTCCAGGACAAATGCCCTGTATTGGAAAATGAGATGTCAATCTGGCTCCCCAAAGCCTTGAAATGAGCCAGGTCATGCCACAAACGGGTAAGTGTAAGGGGGTACAAATCACTCTTTGACGGATTGTGGCATGCAGTTATCTCTCACAAGATTCAGAATAAGCAGCACAGTAAAATGGCTGTGAAGAAACAGTGGGTGGTGCATTTTCTGACCTAAAGATTTAATCTCTAAAGATAATTTAATTAGGTTAACTATACTAAAAACTGCACAAAAAAAAAAATTTCTCATTTGTTGCTTCAAGTGTATAAGTTGGTTTATTTTTGATTTTTTGATATACCTTTCAAAACTACTTAAAATTGCAAAGTGCATAGTTGTCTAGGAGAAAACAAATACTGTAGTATTGTAAAGTGTTTTTTGTTTAATCAGAAAATATTAAAAGACGCTTGTTTCATAAACAGATCGTTTAAAATATGTCCAGTCTATCAATTCAGAGGTTTCCTAAAGATAAGATGGTTATTTTCTGGCCTAGTGTCTGGGTATTGGTTTATCAATTCTTTTTAGCCCTTGGTTTATTTGTAATTTTAACCCAGAATCAATGATGCACCTGATCAGCATGGGATCAGGAATCTGTGTCAAAACAGAATGAGCTGAAATGTATTACTGAATTGTATTACATTGAATGTTTGTGGTTGAAACCTTGTACCTTTGGATTCAAAATGTCATGACTGTGGGTCAGAGTGCAGGACACTTTGCATTGATCTGTATTCTTGAACCAGATATTGAAATGCAGGAATAGCGTTCTTCTATTTGTCACAAACCTGACTTCAGTATCACATATTGATTATGACACACAAGCACAAACATACAGAGAGAAACGTTTAATACAAACACAGTAATAATAATAAGGATAGGTAAATGTTTAAGCACCAAGCATATTTCTCCAAATGCGGTTTGGTACAGTTTTTTTTTCTAGATTGATAATTACAATCATTCTCATTGATAAAACATACTTTTTAACATATTGAACAGTGATATTTTGATTTTAAATTAAGTTGAATTTAAATTAAATTTATGGAAAGCATCTGTATAATTAAACCATTACATTACACAAGACTTATCCGTGCTAAAGCATTAATAAGTCTTGTGTGACTTGTTACACTCTGGGTAGAATTGATAGTGTTGAGATTAGGTCAGCAAGTAAAAGCCCATTAGACACTCTTTACTGTAATTAAATCAGCATGCTTAACAGGTTAATTACAGCTTCTTGGTAAAAGAAATTTAACAGAAAATCGAAATTGATGTTTTTTTGTTTTTTTTTTTGTTTGTTTGCAGGCTGCATAAAGTCCAATACAAACTGTCTGTAGGGTCGCTAAATAGATGGTTCAAGTGTCACTGCAGATCCAAACCTTAGGGAATGTGAACTAAAAGGTTAAACCGTTGATTATTCTGTTTAAATGTATAAAACTTCACTAGTAAACCTAGAGTCTCCTGAATTGTATTATGTTAAGATCATATTTTATTGCTCATTTGTACAAGTTAATTCCACTTTAATCCAACTTTATTGATCATGCTTGAGGTTACACCCTTTTGATTTCTTCAGATCAAATTGCAGTTGTTTTTTTCCTCCTTGCATTAGTTTTCAAAGTTCCTGAATTGAATTGAATACTTTATTAATCAATAAAACTAAAGTTTCTTCTCACGAGAGAAGAAACCCTCCCTCCACGAGAGGAGATCAATTATTTTGCAACGAATAATTCTAAGATGTGAACAAGGTCTACATTTGTAGTCATTAATGTCCAAATGTGTATGTGAGACCGACCACCAGTTGTTGGGACTGGACACGGCACGGCTACTAAAGGAATTAAAAAAGTGAAGGATTAAGTGAAGTTGTGTCGTGTTGGCAATAAAGCATGTTTGTGTGTGTAACTCCTGTCTATGGTCCTCATCCTTTCCACGCTAAGACACTGGTGCCAAAACCCGGGCTGGATGCGGTAGCACAATCCGGAGGACGTCACCTGCAAACTGCACAGGCATGTTTTTTCTGTGGGAGTGCACGCCCGACTCTGGCTGTCGGCTATAGCTGAGGACGTAATGAAGTGGGTGGGGCGAGCGAAGGTTCCAGAGATTGCGCATCAGAGCAGTGAATGTCGGGAGCGTGGCTCGTCATCGAGGAGGTGCGGATGGCACCTGCCGCCGGAGTGGTGGGGACCTGCCGCTTTTGGGTGGCCGTTGGTGTGGGAGGATGGAAGAGCCTACGTGGACCAAGATGGCATGCATGTGGCCCTACGCTGCTGAGATGATGTTGGAAGCTCGTGGGCAGACTGAGTTGGAGCCGTGATCTTTTTATGCTGTGACATTATACGTCACCAAGAGACTGACCAACCACAAGCTGGTGGGACAGCGAACACGACACGACTCTGAAAGTACTAAAAAAGCACAGGATTCTTATGTGTAGTTGTGTCGTGTTGGCAATAAAGCCTGTTTGTGCAACTCCTGTCTCTGGTTCTCATCCTTTCCACTCTGTGACAGTGTAACACAACACAGCTTTAAGTTATTAACACATGGGTATGTAGAATATTACCTTTGTTTTAATTGTAATGAAGGCTTAAATTTTTACCAAAAACTAACTAAACTGTATACTCATCTGTTTCACAACTGCTTCCTCATTTCTCCAGTCTCCTGTTTTGTGTTCCTTTTCTAGGTGTGATTGCTCCGATTCACCTGAGTTTTATTGCACCTGTCTCTTATTTCCTCTATTTACCATTCACCCTGGCTCTTCTATTTAAGCTATCTCTCTCTGGATATTGCATCGGCTCTCAGTTACTTACCTGTATGTAATTCTTTGGTCGCATCTTTTTAGCACTGACTGTTTCCAACACTTATTTTTTTTTTCATATCTGCAATCTCGTTCATACATTTAATAAAAACTCTTTGTTCATATGGCACTCACCTCTGTCTCACTCCCTATTCCTCACTGTAAACGACTGACAATCTCATCAAAGGACATTTTTTTTTTCTATCTTTCTGTTTAAATCAGAAGACTTTACGCTCAAAAAACATAGTGTCATTTTTGCACAAAATTATATGGCTTCTTCTTTGCATAAAATAGTTTTAAATTGCATTTCTTGGACCAGTAACTATTGGCCATGGTTTTTGCTTTTGGCCTTTACACAAAAAGTTTGTTCTGATGCCTTAAGATGTTTTCATGATATTATTATTTTGCAATCTTGTGCTGGTAAGCATTATCTTTGACTCTGGATTCTCTCAAAGATTTACACAAAGTAGTGCACCATGACCATACTTGCATCCCAAATCGCCTACTAACTACTGCACTGTAGGCTTTAGCAGTAGGCAAGTATTTCTGAATATGCAATAGCTATCAAGCAGCAGGAATATATTTTACAAAATGCCCTACTGAATTAAGAGCCATAAAAAAGTGTGAAAGTATACAAGCACCCTGCATTATCCCATGATTTAGCTAAAAATATAGGAAAGATAAGGACACACTGTAAAACAAAATGGAAAATTAGGAAGTGGTTGTTTTCAAGAAAATAGTATACTTATCGATCATGTTCAAAAAAAGTTTCAAATGACAGCGAAACATTTACAGTGGTAATGTGATAACTTACAATAAGAGATATTGGTAATATGTCAGACATAGTCCACTCAAGGTTTTTTACTACACGCTTGCTTACTTGAAGAACTAACTATTTTTCTAGTCACCAATGCTTGCTATAGCAAATGTAGTGATTTAATACAACTCTAAAGCCATTGGTAAAGAGTCTACTTTTATACTTAATCTAAATAAGTTTTTGAAAGCCAGTTTATGTGTGTGTTGCTATGTGTGTTGAAGCCATTTTCAAATTTTTATATTTCCAAAATATAAGTAGGGTTGATGGTGAAAACAAGTAAATAAAATCAAAGCTGTTAAACAAATTATATACTATTATTATTTAATTTTATTGCTGGGCAGCACGGTGGCTTATTGGTTAGCTCGTTCCAGGTTCGAATATTGATTTGAGTGGAGTTTCCATGTCCCCCTTTATCCGTGTGGGTGTTCTCCGGGTTCTTCGGTTTCCTCCCACAGTCCAAAAACATGGATACAAGGTGTAATAACTGATCCAAATGTCCCTTTTGTCTGTGTAAGTAATGGTGTGCCCAGCAGTACAGGCACCCTGTACTGGGTGTATTCATCCATTGCCAGAAACGCTATTTTGCTGGATAGGAATAGGAAACCTCTTTGCGAACCAAGTCCTTATTATTTGATTTAGTAATAGACAATAAAATGTGTTAATTAGATGAATTTTATTGCATTTAATGGTCCTCATTTTACTCAAAATGGGGTTTGAATTTGTGTAAACAAAATTCTCCAAGTCTTCGAAAGGTAAAGACTATGAAAACTATAATGCATAAAGAAAAACAGTCAGGGAGAACAGGTGAAATTCACACAAATAACTTTTGCTATCTGCTCTGGAATCTAACTTAGATGTGCTTGTTGTAAGGTGCTTTTATTGTGCTAGCCCTCTGTGTCACAGTTGCTGGAAAATTGATTTGAAATGGTGGCATCCTCCCCTTGCAGACGTGTGCTGAGCTCATGTCACATAATTTAGCCAATAGTGGTATAGGAATGGTAATTGACTAGCCAAAGTCAAGTCTGGGGAGCTTTTCAGAAAGGCCCAACCAACTGTTTGTAAACTGCTAAGTGTCACACAAAATAATTACATCTCAAACAAGTGAGACTGTGAGTGAAAGATTGATTAAATTCACCAAAAAATGATCATGTTATAATGGTTTCATTAATATTCACAATACTGCTTGTAAAGCAAATAAAAGACACACTTTGTTTTGATTAAATATTAAATCCCTCTTATTTAAATTGGTTTTACTAAAATGAATTGTTACTAGTGATTCTTATTATATAATACTTGAGTAAATCCGAGAGTATAGCTTTATTGTACACAGCACAAGAAAATAATTGGAACACTAAAATAATATCCTAGATCTTAATATAAAATATGTTTTAGTGGAAATCTTTATTTGGTAGATAGTGGGATGCATTAAGAACAAAATAACAAAAATAATCCAAATGTAAATCAAAATGATTATCCCATGGAGGTCTGAATTTGGAATCATACTCAAAATCAAAGTGGAAAATCACATTACAAGCTGATTCAACTTCAGTGGAAAGTCAGTATTGTGTGTGGCCTCCACGTGCATGTATGACAACACCTGGTCATGCTACTGATGAGGTGGCGGATGTTATTTCCAATGGCCCTCTCCATGTCTCTTGGTGTACTGGCCTATCACCTGGTATCTGCTCTATGCACAGTGTAACTCCAATTGAACCAAACTTCTATAAAATCAACCTGTCAGTTAGGAAGCAACACTGATTGTAAATCAATTTCACTTGCTGTTGTGCAAATGAAACAGACAACAAATAGAACTGAAAGGCACTTAGCAAGACAACCTCTATAAAGGAGTGCTTCTGCAGGTGGTGACCACACACCTTTTCTCTGTTCTCATTTTGCATTTTGTCAGTTTTCTCACCATAGAGGTAGCATGGGGCGGTGTCTACAACACAGAGAAGTTGCTCAGGTAGTGCAGCTTATTCAGGACAGTGTCCAGAGCATGGAGGAGATACCAGGAGACATGAAGAAGGTCGTAGGAGAAAATATCCGCCGCCTCATCAGGGGCATGCCCAGACATTGTAGGTAGGTCATACAGGCACGTGGAGGCCACACACACTACTGAGCTTGAGGAATGTCCACTGAAGTTGGATCAGTCTGTCATATGACTTTCAACTTCGATTTTGAGTATGATTCCAAATCCAGAAATCATTTTTCAACGCAGCTTAAACTGATGTTCAACATCTTAAATCTAAGAGAACCTGCCAAAATCTCCATTTGCATTTTATAAAATGTAATACAAATGTTGATAATTAAGTGTGGTTTTAAAGAAATTTGGTTTCTATCAAAACTGCTTTAAAGTTATTTTTTGTCTTTGGCAAATCTAACTGCAAATGCACTTCACAGTGAGCTGAATTGTTTGACCAAAGCATCTGAAGCACTGAAGAGAATGGAATTAGCCTCAAGAAAGCTTTGCAATATTAAATCATCTAGAACTCGTGAGTGATCGTGGCTGAGAAGAAAGAAAAGCCAGTGTCCCTTTCCTCAAAAGAGATCCTAAGTGTGTGTACCTTAGCCCCATACCTTCACTTCGAAACAAAAGCTCTTGTAAATCTCATATAAATTGTTTACATGCTAAGTAGATTATTTTTCTTATTACCTTCACTGAGAAAATAAATAATTGGTAATTCTCCAAATCAAAACATTTAAGCAAACCAGTTCCATCTGAAGTTCTACAGTTCAGTTTACTCGTTAAAAGTTTACAACAATAATCAAAAAAATTAAGGTGTACAGTAAATCATATAAATTATGCAACTCTACTATAATAATTGAAATTACCAAAAACTTCTAAAACACTAAAGCTTTAAACCAAAACCAACAGATGCAGACATATACAGCAGGTAAAATAAGTATTGAACACGTCACCATTTTTCTCAGCAAATATATTTCTAGAGGTACTATTGACATGAAATTTTCACCCAATATCGGTAACAACCCAAGTAATCCATACACAAAGAAATCAAACCATAGAGGTCCAGAAATTAATTTATGTGTAATTATGTGAAATGGCACAGGAAAAAGTATTAAACACATGAAGAAAGGGAGGTGCAAAAAGACATGTAAAGCCAAGACACCAGCTGAACTTTCTCATTAATTAAAAAGCAATCCTGCCCCCTGCCCCTTGTCAGTGCTAATTAATATCTGCTGGTTCAGTCCCAAATGATGGCCTGCTATTACACAAGAAACAGAATTAGAAGGTACAACTGTTTCAAAGAAAACCATAAGTAATGCACTCGACCGCCATGGCCTGTATGCACGCTCACCACGCAAGACTCCATTGCTGAAGAAAAAGCATGTCATGCAGCACTAAATGTGCAGCAGCAAACACGTTTAAAGTTTGCTGCATGACATTTAGACAAGCTTGTGAAATACTGGGAGAATATAGTCTGGTCAGATGAGACCAAATTGAACTCTTTGGATGCCATAATACACATCATGTTTGGAGGTCAAACAGCACTGCACATCACCTCAAAAACACTGTACCA
>JAOUQT010053664.1:0-10731 GCA_025769995.1 Xyliphius kryptos | reverse complement strand
CTTACCCTCTGCTGCAGAGGTTCTGTATTCTCGCTGACCTTGTGTTCTGACTCGAACCATCAAGCCAGCTCGTTAATGTTCCTGCTGGACATGCTGATGGATAACCTAATGATACCAAGTTACACCCCCCCCCCATCACGGAGTTGCTTGTAAATAGCCGTTGGTGCCTTTCAGACATTTGGCATCGTTTTTTGTTTAGTTTCTATGGAGAACCTGCTGTGATTGTTCATACGTAAATCCTTTGCTTTCGTGTTTTACAGAACAATTATATCGGCTTTCTGGACTTTAAGAAGGAGGCTGTGAGGAAACTGGGAATGCGAGCGAACACGTGCTCTTTCAATCCCGGAGTCATCGTGGCGAATCTAACAGAATGGAAACATCAGAACATCACAAAGCAGCTGGAGCGGTGGATGGAGCGCAATCTCAAGTGAGGGGACGTTAACCGTAGTGCATTTAGAGTACAGAGTCACAGAGCATCACTCATGGAACAATTAGGGTTTAGGGCCTTGTTTTAGGGACCCACGTTTTGATGGACCTGGAGTTGAAACCTCCAATGTTTAAATTATTACCTCATTAGTATAACGGTGTGGCGGCACGGTGGCATAGTGGTGAGCATGTTGGATGGATGGGTGGCGTTTCCATGTCCTCCCCGTGTCCGTGTGTTTCCTCCCATAGTCCAAAAACATGGATTCAAGTTTAGTTAGCTGCTCTAAATTGCCCCTATCTTTTGTGTGTGTGTGTGTCCAGCAATACGTAGACTGGCACCCTGTCCTGGGTGTATTTTCCCAGCGCTCAAAACGTTTGGTCCTAGATGGGCTTGGTGACCCCAACCCCACTCCCCTCCGCCGGTCGTCTAGTCTTTTTTAAAACGGCTCAGTCCGGTCCTTTTTATCTGATTGGTTGAGCCGTTTGTCCAGCCGTGACCTTATTGACTGCACCACACACTGCTGAGCGCTTCACATTCATATCAAAGCGTGATATACATTATTTTCCTGATGGAAAATATAAACGGCGTACATGATTTGGTCACTAGATATGATTGTTCAAGAAACTGGAAACCTGTTACTTATCGATCAGCGTTCCCTTTAAAGACCGGACTAGATTATGGAAGACTAAATTGTTAATGATTTTGCCTTCAAACCTTATTTTTTTTTATTACAATGTGTTTGCAACCGTTTTACAAACATCATTCGTTTGACAACGTTCGCCATCTTGAACTTTTTTTTTACTTATGGCCCCATCTAACCGAATCCGATGTACGTTGATACCGTTGTCCGCCATATGGATCTTTTGAACGGGCGACGCGCCATGATGAACTTTTTCTATTTATACTTCAGCAGGTTCCGAAGCAGGTCTTTTGTTAGTATATAACATTTTTGTTATTTCATCAGGGAGGACCTGTACAGCAAGACCCTCGCCGACAGCTTCACCACACCTCCCTTACTTCTCGTATTCTACAAACGCCATTCCAACATTGACCCCTTGTGGCACGTCCGGCATCTTGGTGAGTATATATTTTCGATCATTATTCTCTCCCATAGTCTGGACTGTATGGTTGATGTTTTAATTTCATTTATCCTATATGGTTGAAATGTTCTCCTGCGATTGCTTTGATGAACATGAAGGTGAAGTTGAACATCTCCCATGACCTGCACACTCGCCAGATCTAAATATTATTCAGACACTTTGGGGGGTTTTGGAGGAGCGAGTCAGGAAACGTTCTCCTCCACCAGCATCACGTAGTGACCTGGTCACCCTCCTGCAAGAAGAATGGCTTCAAATCCCTCTGACCACTGTGCAGGACTTGTAGGTTTGACGCTGTATTGGCCTCAAAAGGAGGCGCTACACCATACTAATCAATTATTGTGCTCGAAAACCAACTGTTTCAGTTTCACTGTCCAACCCCTGTATATATTCCTGATTGATTTAAGTTGTTGTACAGAGAATCTTAATATTCTCACTCCACCCCCCACTGCAGGAGCAACTGGAGCAGGAAATCGCTACTCGGCGCAGTTTGTCCAGGCTGCGAAGCTCCTTCACTGGAACGGACATTTTAAGCCCTGGGGTAGAACCTCCTCGTTCACTGACATTTGGGACAAGTGGTACATTCCGGACCCGACGGGGAAATTCCATCCCATACGCAGACATTCGGGCGACAAATAAGCGCAGCGGTCGTGCTGCGGGGATTTTGCACAGGTACTAATGATTGCCTGGTAGTTTTTTTTCGGTTTGCAGACGGATTCAGAATTAAACTCTACAGCTTGAAACGTGATCACGGCGGGGTCCTGACGGAGGGGCCAACTTTTAATTCCCACTATTTTTGGTCAGCGGTGTTAAAGCGAGCGAATGTCGAGTTTCTCAGCAAATAATCTGTTTTCTCATTTTCACATCTGCTGCATCACTGAGGTCTCGATTCTGAAATTCCGTGTCAGACACCCTTTTATTAGGAGTCCAGTGGTCCCAAAATGCGAACCTTTATTTTTAAGCCTATGTTTGTAATCTGGGGCAGAAACAGAACACTAAAATACTACCTCAGTCCTCATTGTGGACACGTGTAGGGTTACTTAAGGTCAAGCATTGTATTGTATTGTATTACAGAATCATTCGATCCCCTTTGATCAGTAGTTTTAAAGCTTGTTTCTTCTTTTCTGCGACTTTGGGTTTATTTCCAAACACGGAACAGAACTACTGCCATGTTCCGAATTCCCTTTAGCTGAGATTTTATTTAACATCACGTACTTTTCGTGTCCTGTACTGCGTTTATTTTGGTTTCTTTGCTTTCTGTTCATGTACACGCCGCAGTTCGTGCCAGAATTCGTGCCAGTCTGTAAATAGGCAAATAATTCTATATTTACATATGAAATAAAGTTGTATTATTAATGTTTGTGTGGTTTGAATGATGTAAACATTTTCTGATGTGGTCTTTAGTTTTTGATTGGTTTAATACTCCAGTTTGGAAACGGAAGATGTCAGATGATCCGACGCACACGATATTAAGAGTGATATATTTACATGTTCACTTCGCCTTCCATTTAAATGAATGGATCATATCTGTTGTGACTGAACGTTACACAAAGTCCGTGGTGAAGTCATAGGCATCATTATACTGGGGCGCTGCCAGCAGATCTGTGTTGATGGGTGTGGCCTTACTCGCTGCGGCCTTCGCTGCTGCCTTCAGTCGTTGGCCTGTAACAAAAAAACACAAAAAAAGAAAGATTATTAGGGTGTGGTAGCTCTAAGGGTTGTGGGTTCAAATCCCAGGTCCACTGAAGTTACCAATGTGGGTCCTTGAGCAAGACCCTTACTCCTCATTGCTCCAGGGTTCTGTATCAACCCTGTGTTCTGACCCCAACCATCAAGTTTGGATACTTGTAAGTCGCTTTGGATAAAAGCATCTGCAAAATGACTAAATGTAAATGTAATTATTAAATAGCTGCTTAAATAAGAATTTTAAAACAAACCTATTTAAAGGACTCAAGGCTGCAGGGGTCGTTCACATATTCCGTGTAGATTAGTAATAAAAATCGTTTTCTAAATTATCGTGATTAGAAATTTTGTGCAGGAATAAAAATAAACACAAATTGGCTTTCCTAAGGCAACTTAATTACCTGTTGCATTTTTAGACATTTTACATCCGCACCTTTTAACGAACAACGTTGAAATTTGGCAGTACCCATAAACCACTGGGGTTGCTTGTGCTTTTTGAAGCAATATGGCATACGGGTTTTGTGTCACACCCCTTTTTGAAGTTTGTCTTCAAATTCTGTCTCTAGTTCTTTAATTGCCTGAATGTTGTCATGGCAACATTCATAAAAAAAATGTGTATTATAGGATGGGTACTTTGTTAATTCTACAATACATCTTGCTACATAGTGGCACGGGGGTTAAGTGGTTCGCCTCTCGGCGTTGGGGATTCCCGGTTCGAATCCCAATCTGGATGCAGTTTCCATGTCCTCCCCGTGTCTGTGGGTTTCCTTCAGGTTGTCCGGTTTCATCCCAGTCCAAAAACATGGATTCAAGGTGAATTAAATGCTCTAATTTGCCCCTATAGATTGTGTGTGGGGCGGCATGATAACTATTTAGCCACCACGTTCGCCTCTCAGTGCTGGGAATTCCCGGTTCAAATCCCAATCTGGGTGGAGTTTCCATGTCCTCCCCATGTCTGCATGGGTTTCCTCCCACAGTCCGAAAACTATGGTAAATTGAATGCTCCAAATTGCCCTATGTAGTGTGTGTGCCCAGCAATGGATTGGTGCCCTGTCCTGGGTGTATCTGCCCAGCGCCCGAGATGTTCTTCCCTGGATGGGCATGGGGAACCCCACCACGACCCTCATAAAGGAATAAGTGGAAGATGATGGATCTTATGACGCGAGTCGAACCATAGACGAAGAGCGAGCGGGCAGCTGCAAGATTGAGCGCGCTGCCAACTTCTTAGTAGAAAAGAGACATAACTGGCATGGGTAAAGATGGGCGAGAAAGAGAACTTCAAAGCTACTTTTCTTTTAAATTGTAGACCTCTCTCTGCCAATAGAGAAATTGTTTACATACCACTACAGGATGGATTTTCCTTTTTTACTCTGATATTTACAAAATAATTTCAGATTTTGGGTTATAAAGTATGATTTTTTGTTAATATTCAGCAAAAGCTCTGTGGTGTGTTTGTTTAATTTAATTTATACAAAGTTATTTTGCGTTTACATTAAATAATAAAAATAAGGAACGGTGCATTGTTCCTGTGATTCCTGAAACAATTATTGCATAATGATCTTATAAGTCACGATAAGTTCTAAAATAACCATACCATCAGATCATCGTCATGCTATAACATAAGTTCCTAATACTTACTCCTTTTTGGGACGGCAGGTTTTCGTGATGGTTTCATCTTCACTTCTTGGGTTTTAACCTGAGGGAAAACAGTTTCCGTTATTATTTGATGCCGAGAGAAGATTTTGGTTCCATCCCGTTTCTTTTCTAAGACCTTGAGTTCAGAGTTGGATTAGAAGGTCATCAACTTTATATGTTACCATTAACTCATCATCACTCACGCAGAAGCGAATAAACATGGGCTGTCGGAAAAAGTCCTGGATGTCTTACCTCCACAGGTTCCTCCTTCTCCTCAGGCACGTTCTCCTCCGGTTCTCCGCCTGCGGTCACAGCTTTCTCTTTTGGAATCTCGTTGACGTTCAGAAGCCCGTCCGTCCAACCCTTTGAGTTGAAGCATATCGAGGACGCGGTGTTCGGGTTGCGGACGCCTGCAAAGTATATCGGGAGGCAGGGTGTTGGTTTGTGACCGGTCAAGGCTGCAAAAGTATTGGGACTCACAGCACACCTAACTACAGGTCATCTGTTCTATATTGTCCTTTATACTCTATGGAAATGCTTTCCGCAAGAATATGAAGCATGTTCCGCCCCATTTATTTAACATTTGAGTTCCAACTGTGAGGATAGATAACAGAACCTGGCAGAACACCCCCCCCCCCCAATAAGACTTCTAAGGATCTGTTTAATCAGAACTGGAGGACGATGCATTAATCTGATTGGCTGAGCCGTTAGTCCAGTCGTGAATGACAATAACACATTCGTCTCAATGCGTGATAGATAATACATTAGTTTCCCAATGTTTTCTATAAACTGTGCTCTGTAATTTAGCCACTAGATGGCAGTATTTGATCGCTAGAGAAACCGGAAACCTGTTACTCAGTGATCAGCATGCTCTTAAAGGCGCTCTCAATAAACAATTATGAATCAAAACTTTTTTTTTAATTTTTTTTATAGTATGTTTGTAATAAATCACAGGAAAGCAGTGTAACTGAACAGCCAAGAAGGCACTTTCCTGAGATTTATTCACAATAATGTACGCCCTCGCTAACCTTATTGCTTTAGAAAGGTCTGTAGCAGACGTTAGGAGGAACTCAACCAACAGAGGTCTAAAGAAGACGGCAACCCCACCCAGTGAATCATGAACACCGCGGTCAGAACCACCAGAGCCCCACGTCTCGTGTTGGAAAGTAGAAAAACTAAGAAAGCTACATTAACCACACTGATCTTCCAGCTCTAATGAGGAATTTTCCCCTTTAAGTGCTAACGTAGTCCATAAACACCATGCTGACCGCTACACAGATCACTTGGTGAAGGATGCAAACGTACGTTGGAGGGTTTTCTTATTGCTCATCCTGATGTCGTCCAACCGCAGGCCCAAGTTCATCTTCTTAACCACGGCTTCAGTGAGGTAGGGCGGGAGGTCAGCCTTCTCCGGGACTTTACTATAGTAGTAAAGTTTAGCCCTATTGGAAAACAAATTAATTAAAAACACAGAAATAGAATCTTAAACACACTGCTGCGTCTTAAAGACACAGTTCTGCTGACTCACCCGGTCCAGTCGTTGAGAAACGCCGTGGCGGCCTGCTCCGTGTCGAGCTGCGCTCCTTTCTGCAGGAACCCTCGCTTCTTGGCCAGAAAGTTCAGAAACTCCATCGAGTTTCTGTAGTTCGGAACGTTGTACTGCAGCATGATCTGACAGGGACACAACACACGAATACCAGGTCATTCTGGAGCTGGCACAGTGGGAGTTACGCCCAAATTGGGTACGTTGGGTCTGTGCAGGAATTTACCAACAGCATGATCACAGCGGTGATGTCATAAAAACATTAACACATCCTTGAGTTTCGTTTAAAGCGGTTTTAATACGTAAACTGCAAACAATTTTTTTTTTAAAAATACAGAAAATTTTGACCAAATTTTGGTTTTAATATGAATATTACATCTTTGTCCTCTATATCTGTCAATTAGCCCCCCCCCTTCTCTCACTTGTCTCTTTCCCTTTTTCTTTTTAATTTCATTCATTATCTTCTGCTTAATCCTGTACTAGGTTCATAGTGGGGTTCCCCCCATGCCCATCCAGGGGAGAACGGCTCAAATGCTGGGGAGATACACCCAGGACAGGGCGCCAATCCGTCGCTGGGCACACACTCACCTACCTCCACACACACACTATAAGGGGCAATTTGGAGCCCCTTATATTGAAATTTTTTGTTTTTTTACTGACGATTTTTTCTTATTTATACTAATTAGGGCACTTTGTATTTCATGCTCTTGCATTTGTTTCTTTCGGTGTCTGTCTATAAATACATTTAGAAAAATGAATAATAGTTTAAAATACAAAGAAATACTTGAACTTGACTTCTAATAAACAAAAAACTTTCTATTTTTAAAAACAAGAAAAATGTTCTCACTATATTGGCAGATAATTCCACCGTTGTCCTCATTCGTGTTCATTGTTTTATAATTTGTCAAATTTTTTTTGTTTTTTAAACTGTACCCAGACACTTCAGTAACGATCTGTCCAATAAATCACTGTACGACCCCAAAAGGTGCAAGAAACTCATGTATACAAAGCTGTCCGTATATTTTTGAGCACTCACATGTTGCTCGTTGCACTGTTTCAATAAACTCCTGACCGCCTCCAGAGGACTCTGCTCCTTATCCTCCACCTGTAGGCTCCTCAGCGCCATCTTCTCCCCAGAGTTAGACGGCGCCGCCACCACCGCCGGACTGTCAATCAACTTCAGTTTCTTGGAGATATGCACTTCCTGCATACACCTGAAAGAGGAAGTAAGCACAGTATAGCGTGAGGTTACGGTTTGGAGGGTGAGGGGGTTAACAAGAAGGGAGTTTTAAAGCTCAGTGTTGGATTGATGAGGACGTCATGGTCATCAGATCAATGCTGTTCATCCTGCTTTAAAGGAAAGACGGGGGTCCGGTGACAAGATATTCACAACTCACTTGGTCAGTCCTCGCTTCACGCCGGCTTGGCACGCGCGGACCTCCTTCAGGCTGTTAATGACGCTGCTCTTTCCAACGCTGGGAAAACCTGAATGGGCAAAAAGAAGGCGGTATGCAGAGTTGGCTGTGATGCTTTTAATTTGGTATTAATGTATTTACACAACGTAGAGTTCAGTTGGTCAAGTAAAACTTGAGTGAAGCAAAAAAAAAATGCATCATCTCTTAAAACTCTCAAACAAGCTTATAATTTGAAGAATTCACTGATTTACAGAAGAAAATGCATCATGTGCTTATTTAAATCCGATTGGCTGAGCTGTCTGATCAGCCGTGACATTATTAACAATAACACACCTCTGAGCACTCCAAAATAAATTGGCGGGAAAACGAACACCACAATGTAACTCCAAGTCAAGCACACAGTTGTCCACAGTTAGTGTGCAACACTGATTGTGAATCAGTTTCACTTGCTGTTGTGCGAATGGAACAGATAACAGGTAGAAATTAGAGGCACTTAGCAAGACCCCCCTATAAAGGAGTATACATAAATACATAGTTCTTATGTTCTTAATTTAATTACTGTTTTAATCCATTGTTGCACATTGTTGATTTCTCAACCAGCCCTTAACTAAAAACACGGCACAAAATAAAACATATCATTATATAGGGTGCCCCTATATCATGGAGTCAGAACTGTGGTGGTCATGACCCATATAAGCCCTGGTGGGCGTCTCTTGTTTTCATTTCTGAAAGATGGCAACACTACTCACAGCAGAACCTGCTACTCACTGAGCACAGTAACTGAAAAAATGTGTATTCATCTCAGAGTCTCCAAAAACCTTTAATAACACCAGATAAAGATAAAGCCAAAAGGCAACCAGATAGTCGTAGTGCCCTGAGGTGGTAATTATGGTGGTCTTTCACTATCGCCTTATACAGATGAAGTTGTTGGCATTACGGAGATCGAGATTAGTGAATACTCGGCAACCGTTTTAAATGAGGGGTAATGGATAAGGGTAGCATTTAGTAACCTGATTAAGTTCTCTGTAGTAGATACATGGGCGATGTCCCCCCGCACCCCGTCTCCGCCTTAGGCACAATGAAGAAGCCTGGGGCCGCTGGAGATTTTGACAATCGGATGAACCCATTTTGGAGTGCCTCAGTGATGCTAAACGAGGAGGGGATGGTGGGTCCAGGCTGCTGTGCTTTAGTAGATATGGACGAGCCTGTCTGGTGGAGATTAGATTCTGGTCCATAAGAATCGAAAGCCAAATTCTGTGAGGGAAGAACCGACGTCCCGACCAGTAAGCTCCCGCTGTACCTCCACATGTAGTCCTTCTCTGTAAAGTGCAGTTTCATTCCAACCACTTCTGGCCATCAATACGCGGAAGGATAAAGCATAACTGGCTACTGACCGTGACCCCTGACGCAACCGGATGAGTTCTTCTCAACAGGGTCACTAAGTGCCCTAAATGCCTCCAAGAATGCAGGGACCCTGTGCTTCCCAAATTGCAGCGGCCCTGTGAGTCGCAAAGTAACAAAGGCAATTTTGTCCTGGTCACGGGCAGAGGGACGGCTGCAGATAAAAAGAGAACTCTGTATGAGAAAGGCCGGACAGGTTTGGACAGCAAGATGGAACATGCTTGGCCTCAAGACACACTAGGAGGGGGACTCGCGGTTGCGCCAATGGAAGGTTGAGTCTGAGTGACCACGGTGCGGAGGGACACCAAAGCCTGCTTGACATTCGCTAGACATTGAAGGAGCTTGTGCAGCACGTTGGTGATCTCCTCAAGTTCACCCTGTAGAAAGGAGAGATCACCTCCTGACAGATGACTACTGGAATCCTCCCTCTGTGGCTCCATACTAGACCACTCGTCTTACTTTCAGACAAAGGATTTCTGTTACGACCATATGGGATGAAACTGCAGAAACTGTATTGCAAGTCCTTATAGGGTTTAATGAAAACAGTCTATAGTATTCAAGCAACAGACAACACAAAATAAGAGTCCTCGTCTTCAGGATCTTAAAGAAGGGACGGTCGGACTTCGTAAAAATTCTGCGTGGGAGCGGATGACGCGTGCGAGCGGAGCACATCAACGGGAACTGAGACGTCTTGTTTGCAATGCAAACAACTCTCTGTTGGAATATATATGAGAAAAATACTCTCTGTTAGTAGTGCAGCGACCTGACACACAAAGATCCTTTGCAAGGAAGTGCGGGTCACGGGATGCTAAATAGAGGAAGGAGTGGGATGAGTGAGTGAGTGCACCTGACGTTAATAAACGGGTGAATCAAAGCGTAAAAGACCAAAAGGAGGTTGATTGCTAACACATACCCCTTCAAAAGTAGTTTAAAGGAGATCCACCTGCATATTCTACAACAGTGAAATGCTATAAATGATTAATCATTCAGTGATGGAGAAGAAATAATACACTAATCAAGGTGAAACTAACCCAGATTTTATGGATTAAACAGTAAACTTTATGTCAGGCAGTGTCATACATATTGCTGCATATTAGCATTTAAGTGTAAACACAGTTCTTTTGGGTGCAGGCTTTTCTTTATCTTAATGAAAGCTGTGATACAGAATTTCCATTACCAGGACACAACAGTCTGCTAGCTGAGAGGTCTTTGCATTATATCTGATATGTAAATTAAAAGAACTAATTCACATACACCAATTTGGGTGCCAGGGAAATATAACAAGTGCAAGCAATACAGATGATTTACACAAATGGAGTCTGGAGAAATACAGAAAAAGAGATGGCATTGTTGGAAGTAACAGTAAAAATGCCAGACAAACTAAAATGGAGATACAGTAAGTACATTACATGGAACTCAGAGGAATGATTAATTATATTTTAATTGTAGTTGTACTGTCACACCCTAGTTAATTTACTCCTTGTTTTGCATCATTTTAGTTAATTAACTCTGTTAATTAGTTTATTGGTT
>JAOUQT010053644.1:0-10732 GCA_025769995.1 Xyliphius kryptos | reverse complement strand
GAGGTCTGGAAGTTACATTGTGTTGTTTAAGCGTTCCCTTTATTTTTTTGAGCAGTGTATAAACTCCAAAGCCATCACTCATTCAAAAACTACTGCCCTTAAACCTTCATGTTGTTTCCAGGTTCTCCACTGCAGCGCAGTACGCATACTCTGTTAGTAATTTTTAATGTGTTTTAATAAAACATAGACGGAAACTGAAGAACTATCATTTTGTTGCCTCTCTTGCAGTTTTCATGTTTAACATTAACATGACTAGTATTTAAATGATTTTCGCAAATGAGTGATTAGGCACTTGTGTGAATTAATTGCACATATATGTGTTCCAATTAAAATGCTTGGTGAGCAAATATGAAGCTTTCATTTGAGTACCTAATTTTAATTATGGGTTAAACTTCAGCATTCAGCATGTGTATGCTTTAGCACTGAGCTGCATGCGCTTCTCACATATGCATTTTGGGAATGTGAAACTGTAAACATTTCTACATGTTCAAACTTGTACTATTTTTAGGCTAAATGGTATAAAAAATATCCCAGAACTGTTTGCTGTAATTTATTAGACAGTGGACTGTCAGCTGGACTTTATGGATAATACTTTAGAGAGCAGTATCAATCCAGGGGAATGTTTTAAAGCAGAAATGTGCTCCTGGTTTAATTTCAAGTCTTACTTACTCACATATATATTTTTAGAAATTATCTTCAATAAACCAAGCTTTACATTACACAGATTCTTTGAAATCTATCACAAAATGAGTTTCGATAACATGAAAGAGTGTGTTATTTCATATCGGGTATAAAATCTCTGTGTGGTTTAGAGAGAAAAAGAGAGAGAGAGAGAGATTTGTGCTGCCCTGCTGGGACAGAGTAAACATGACAGCGGTACGTTTAGGCTATTTATGTAGAAAGAACTACAGGAGCTTGTTACATTATTGTTGGTGATTAGGCCCAGCATGCTGAGGTTAAAGCCACTGTGTGGGTTGGTAGTCTTTTTTCATGTTCCAGCATGGTGTTCGAACGGTGAATTAGAGATACAAGTCTGTAGTGTCATGTCTGACAGAATAATGTCCTTGGTTGTGTTCATCTAAAGAAAATCATAAAACTGTTTATCAGTTTTTGATCAAACTTTTACAGGTGGTCATTTTAGCACATGGGGCCCTATTTTAGCGAATGATTTAGGGCGTGTCAGGATGTCTTTGCTACGGTAATGACGGGAAAAGTACGGTCAGAAACATGGAAAAGGCATGAGCTATTTCTCCTAATTATTCATGGATGTGTCAACGTGCAATAAACCAATCAGCATGTCGCTTGTCATTCCCTTTAAGGACCAGGTGATGCTCTGGCACAGTGCAGCTACCTGGACTCAATGCGCTGCTCTATGAAGTTCTCCATGTTACTGTGAATGCAGAACACACTGCATAATGTATCTGCATTCTCTGTACAAATGCACTAATTTTAAATAGTGTTCAGTTCTATTCAGTGTTCTGTGGCATTGGACACGCCCCTGTGTTGATGATTCTGGAGAGGATGTTTCCTTTGCCCAGCCAGGGGAGAATATTTTGTATGCTGGGCAGATATAGCACGCACACACACACGCACACACACTCACACACTCACACAGGCACACAGACTAAATTGTGGCAATTTAGATATGGGCAATTTAGGGCAGCCAATTCACCTAGAATCCATGTTTTGTTATAATATTAATATTATAGAAATATATAACTAAAATATGTTTTGCTTCATTAAGCCTTTTCACTCCATTGATTTAAGGGTTATGTGCCTTACTATTATTTCCATCATCCTAAAAATCAGGTTCCATACAGATTTTTACAGAAAATATCTCGCAGCTGAATACAGCCATTAAAGTCCGATCAGATGACAAATGTGGTCAGAGGAACAGATATTGATATCTAATAATCTGGATCATAGACATCTAATATAAAAATGTTTTGAAAACACACAACTCATGACAACAATTTCTGTATAATTGTACATCATGAGGAAAAGTGGATGATGTATTACAGTCTGACATTAAGAGCAATTTAGTGAGATAGCAATTTCATATTCATGTTAATGACCACAGTTCATTCCTACTGCTTTGCGTTGGCCATGAACTATGCACTAAGTTATAAATGAATAACACCATTAATCATAATGTACAAGGAACTGATGAATTTTTAAAGTACTAAGTATTAAATACTTGTTATTTATTATATTATTGCATTTTTTTTATTATTCATTTCTGTAAATCTAAAATATGTGTATATACAGTAATATCAGGTCATAATTACAGTTGTTAAGGTACTTACTCTGCAACAAGCAATTCATTATTAATTGCTATCCATGTGTTTAAACACTGTAACGACAATAGTATTGGGACACACTTAATCATTGAATGCAGTTGCTTTTTTCACTTTGCTCTTTGAGATAGGCCCTTTTCGGTTCTACCATAAACATCAAGGTTCATTGAGGGAGTAGTTAGGTTGATTTGATGTGAAACAACTTGCACAGAGACCAGACCAATCAAAATTAAATTGTAAGGAGATCCTGAAACGGGTTGTCTCAGCCAACATTAGGGTCTGACCTCACAAATGCTGTAGGGGGTCGATGGAGCCGAAATTCATTTAGGGAGTTTACAATGTTTGCAGAAAACGTCAAAACATGAAGTGGCTGGTTCAATAAAGTCTTCCAAATGTATAGTTTTGGAACTTTGGAATTTAGCAGGATTTCACTAGCAAATATTCGCAGTATTTAAAAAAAATCACAACTCTTGTTCTTTATGGTGATGTTCTGGAAACTTTCTTCATGCATTAACAAATCAGATGAATGCCACTGCTAAATCATATGGTTTATGAGTAATGATATACATGCCCTCTAGTGCAACATGTTATCAGACATGAAAAAGATCTTGGTTTTTCTTCATTAAGATGCTTTCTTATTCTTTCAGCATTTTACCCTTTATTATTCAGTGGTTCCACAGCGATGAACTTGCATATTAGACTTGGCCAACTGTTTTACGTCAGATGCCCTTTCTAAAACAACCTTTACTCTCTCCTGGGCTTGGAACACACAGACTAGGGGGACAATATAGAGCAGCCAATTTACCTTCAATCCATGTTTTCGTCTATGGACGAAATCCGGAGAACCCGGAGAAAACCCACACAGACTTGGGGAGAACATGGAAACTCCAAACTTCATCCAGATCGGAACTTGAACCGGGAATTTGAACCATAGTGCTGAGAAAAGAACATGCTAACCACCTGAGTCACCATGCCACTCTACAGCATAAGAGTTTGTAAAAATTCAGAATATTTAGCAGACACTTTTCTGAACTTCATACAAAGTGTATGATGTAAGGTTTATCGAACAGGTTAAGCTTTGGTTGGATGATAGGAATTCAAATTCCGTTCAGTCCTGAGGAATCCATCCTACTTGTTTTTTAGGTCAACATTTTATTCTTTTTGTTTAAGTTTATTGGAAATGGTGTATTTTATGACCCATTTCATGACCACGTTTTATTCCATTACAGGTCTTATTTACTGTGTAGTTAAGTGTGCGCGCACATGACTATGTCAGGACATGCCTCACGGCATATTTTCTGCTGGAATGCCAAAAAGGATCGCCTTTGAGATCGGATGATCTTCACGATGCGTTCGTTTTTAGCCACAAAAGTTTAAACACAATCATTATTTTTGCATTTAATTTAAATTTAATACAAAATGTAAATACTGTATTTTGTACTTTGGAAACAAAAACGATGTCAATTATACTGACTTCTGTGCAATGATGTAGATTTGTTTTAGATTGTTGGTGCCTAGGGCACCTGT
Organism: Xyliphius kryptos; assembly: GCA_025769995.1. Classification (NCBI taxonomy): domain Eukaryota; kingdom Metazoa; phylum Chordata; class Actinopteri; order Siluriformes; family Aspredinidae; genus Xyliphius; species Xyliphius kryptos. The sequence goes on along the minus strand of JAOUQT010053644.1, from coordinate 6,908 downwards.
TTACTTTAGTTAATTAACCTTGTGTTTAATTCACCGTTTAGTTAATTAATTGTTTGTAATTGGTTTGGTTGGTGCACGTGACCGTGTTCGTTGTCTCCCCGTCCGCCATGCACGTCTTTGTTTTATGTCATCCTGCTGTCCGATACCTCTGTTTCATGTGTGTGGAGCTTTAAATAAAGCTCCTGATTCTACTACCTGGTGTTGCCTGTCTCTCTCTCGCGCTGTGTGCTTTTCGGCTCGGCTAATGTGCTGCGTAGCCATTCAGAGGTGATAGGGATATCATGACAGAAAGACGTGCCATAAATTTGGGAGCACAGGAACTCAGGTAAGCGTTTTTAAAAAAAATCTTTGCCCGGGGGTCTCTGTGATCTTCGTGTTTTTCCCCGAGGGTCCCCAAGTATCCCTTCTCAGCCACAACCCCTGTCTGTCTGTGCACCTGTTGTGTGAGGTATTTGTGGCTGGTGTACTGTATTTTTTGCTATGTGTGCAGGAGGAGGAGCAGGAGGGCGCAGGGAGTTTCATCAGTGCTCTCACTGGCGTCCTGGTTGTCAGAAGGGGGTGCGAGTCTGGTAACCCTACTGCCGACATGTTAGAGGGCAGCACCTTTAGCCTTCAGGGGAGAGACCGCTACACCCTCCCTCACACAGCAGCATCTTTACCCCCACTAGGGTGATCTCAGACCGGGCCACCGATTCCAGAGCCTGGCCGCCAGAGGCAGTCCAACCCCAAGTCAGTCCGCCTTGCCGCCCGCCAGAGAGGCAGAGCTCTCAGTGCCACCCGCCAGAGAGGCAGAGCTCTCAGTGCCACCCGCCAGAGAGGCAGACCTCTCAGTGCCACAGAGATGCGGAGCTCTCAGTGCCGCCCGACAGATAGGCGGAGCTCCCAGTACCGCCAGCCAGAGAGACGGCGCTTTCAATGCCGTCCACAGGTTTGCCAAATACCCCCCCCCCCCACACACCTCCCACCGGACTTTTGTTTAGTTCGCTTCACGTTGTTGCGTGACCATTGAGGGGGGATATGTCACAGATGCCTAGGACACCTGTACCTGTTCATTTTAGTTAATTACCTTGTGTTTAATGTACTATTAAGTTAAGTAACTCTTTGTTCATGCACGTATTTCCACCGTGCACGTCTTTATTTTGTCACATTGCTGTCCAATACCTCTGTTTCATGTGTGTGAAACTTCAGTACAGCTTTATTTAAAGCTCCTGATTCTGCTACCTGGTGTTGCCTGTCTCCCTCTCGCACTGTGTGTGCTTTGGCTCAGCACATGTGCTGCCAGCCGCTTCAGAGGTGATAGAAGGAGCGTGACACATATGGCAGTGTAAAGGATGGGTTCTGTAAAGCCCTTCTGCCTGAAGTTTGCATGTTCTCCCCGTATCTTTGACACAATGGTCTCTGCCTTCCTTGGTAATAAACCTTTTGTCCGAGATTAAATATATTATACATTTTTTAAAAGTGCACAACATTCACTTTAAGTAACAAACAAAATTAGCTAAATATGCATTTATAACATATTTAATCCTGAACAAAAGGCTTCTTCACACTTCCACTTACACTAAACACGCACAGGCCTCTATTTTAGCGATTTTTGGTCGAGCCGTCTTTGGTGAACCTGCATTTTATGTTACCAAGACAGAGACTGTTGTGCCATTCTAGCTATACTAGACATAGGATTTCTGTTTCATGAGACCAATACAGTGCATCAGAGGGTTAATCGAAACATTTAAAAGTATTGATCCAGGAATCTTGGTTAATAGACAAAACAACAAAGTTGGTTTAGACAGGTAACTTGTGTGGATGAGGCCATATAGGATGGAATGTTGCCATTTACGTCTATATGTTCAGACTAAGACTAAGTAGTTCCAACAAGAGCTGCTTTCACATTATTCACTATATGAACCATAAATATAATAAAGGCCGTAACTTTATTTTGGACACTACAGTCATACATTTTGGTAAAAGCTAAAAACACCTGTCTTAAACATAAGCTTAAGTAAGTCGTAGTTTCTAATAAAAATGTCTGGATGGTTATTTCTTATTAATATACATTGTTTATTATTCTTAAATCAATATGATTGATTGGGTTACACTCAGTCCTGAGAATAAAGAATATTAAAAGACCTATGAATTTTGTCGACATTGGACATAAGGCTGACGTATAGAAAGTTTAGAAAGATGTCCAAGCTTTTAGCACCTCTGGATTGGATTATCGTATTGGATTATAGCAGGAAAAGCATGTCTGATCAGGTTACCTGGTTCTTTTACCGTCTACAGTGTGTGCATGTAAAAGCACCCATTGACTAGTCACACTGACAGGTTCTGCCCTCCAGTAGTGTTTAGGAGACATAAGCACCTTTGATTTATGATCAGATAGAGCCATTCAACACATACATACGAACATACAGTATTTATTTTATAGTTTAAAATAGTACCTTTAAAAGAAAATGAAGACAAAAATAAAGACTCACTGGATTAAATATTATACTTCTTGACCGTTATGGCATGTGCTTGATGAGTGGTAAATAATGTGAGGAGAATGTTTGTGTATATTCTGCCAATAAATGCAAAGAAATAATAATTATAGTAACAGTTGTAATTGAGCATCTTTTGTTAAAACCTTCTCCGATAAGGACCTCCTGCAGGTTGCACGCCTGTGTGTGCATGCTAATGAACTCCTGTATGAATGAATACGTTTGTATTCATGTGTGTGTGTGTTAACAGTTCCAGCAGTGTTTTGAGAAAATCATGCACCCGAGTGAAAGCTCCCTTAAACTTGAGATTTATACAGAAACACAATTCCAATTTTTTTAAGGAAAAAGTGTATTTTTTAATTGATGAATTGTGCTTGTTTTGCTTTTTCTTAAAGACATACAGTACATGTTATATTAAGTCTGTAAAGAATATGCCCCTGTCCTCACATAACTAATTATTGGAAATACTTAGAATAAATAACAAAATGTAATGTTAAAAGTAAAAATGATCTGGTGCTTTAAGTTGTTGGGTGTCCTGATGGTTTGGGGATTAGTATGTGCGCCTCTCAGTGCCTGGTTATCTGTGTTCGAATCCCAATCTGCATGTTTCCAGTGTCTGTGTGGGTTTCCTCCAGGTTCTCCAGTGTGTGTTAGTGAATGCGTGCCAAGATTGGTGCACTCTCCTGGGTGTCCAGAAACCCTAGTCAAGACGAAAGATAATGGTTGGATAGATGATTTAAATTAAATTGTACATTTTGGTAATTTATCAGACACTTTTATCCAAAGCGATGTATCCCAATTTGTTTTGGGATCAGACCACATGGTTGAAAGAGCCCCACTGGTGCAATAAGGGCTAAGGGTTGTGCTCAACCATCAACCTTCAGAACTACCACACCTTTAAGTTGTTTTTGTATTTAATTCCACACACATTTTTTTATTATTATTTTAATTCTCGATCTCGTTTGGTTACCTTTTTAGGCTGACTGTAGGCAAAAGTGTTATTTTTTTCAGTGGAGGACAACCTTTAGTCCCTTTGCATTTCTTTACTCCCCTGAGCCCTGGTTTCTCTTTTCTCACCATCTGTGGTTAGCTTATATAAGCATCTTTTGGGACACGAGTCGCCCTTGGACGAAGCGAAACCCATAGGACCGTCCAGCACACATGATTCCACAAATAAAATGAGAAGGCTAGTTGGTCAAGAGGTAAGAGGGTTTTGACAGTGCTAGGTTAGAAGTGATTTAAAAAGTATTAGAGAGCCTTGTACTGAGTGTAAAAAGGACAAGGACACAGAGCAGTTTGGTGATTGGTGAACCATTCAAAGTTTAGAGGTCCTTTTGGTGTATAATTTTTTTGTCCTTTCTCTAAAATCCTTTAAATGAACTTGCTTTGTAATATGCATCTATTCAAAAGTGGAGGAGGGGTCCAATAGTGTTTGGGAGAGAGATTTTTTTATTGTTCTTTTAAAAGCTGTCAATGTTTTATCTTCTCAAATCAGGAAATCTGTGTGATGGCTCAAGAATTGTGAGAAATGAAATGTAAAGGTAAAATGCTAGGAAGTCAAATGGACATATTTACAAATATGCATCTTTAGTTCACCTTAATAACATGCCTTTAGCCTGTGGGAGAAACTCTGAACTCCAGAAGTCATGTTTATGGGAGCGTTCAAAGGACCCTTAATGGAAAGAATCTATATCTATAAATGCAAAAGTCCTCACTGACTCATCACTAATCTTCCCACTACCTTCAAGACTACCTCCTTGTCCTAAATCGTGTTTACCTATTATGTCCTTGGAAAAAATAAGTACTTCTCACCTTCCTACAGTTGATGGTTTGTTTGATATCGCAATCAACCAAAATACCCCTCCAGTGTCACATCTGGGTCTTCGCGTGTACCTACAAAGGTGAAACTTGACACCGTGATTACCTACCTTGTCCTTGGGTTCTCGCTTTCCTACGTTCAATCATCTGTTTGCGATTGCCATTGAACGCAACACCGTGCATTGGTTTGGCGAGTCTTGGCGAGTACCTACAAGGCTGAACATTGGCTCCATCATTTCGTATCGTGCTCTTGGAAAACAAATGGTTACCACTGTAACAACAGGACTCTGAAATCATCGAGTGGAGATATCCACCCATGGGAAGGGACATCTGGTACCAAACTCATGGAAGCATCCAATTGCACAGTCTTGCTTGATGGACAGTTTTGACCTGGGTGGAGATATCCAACTCGCCGCTGAACAGATCTGTTCTAGCGAGACCCTCTAAAAAATCACGCAGGGTTGAACAAGAGCATCAACCCCAAGCGGTACACTGTCGTCCTGTATTGAGAAATACATAGGACAGTGGGTGTTTTCGCACGTCTGAGGCTGCAGAGGCCAATATTGGCCTTCTGCCATTAAGTTCTTTCCCTGGGTTCGAGAGCATTCATGAGATGGGTGTTATCTCTGCATTTGCATAGATTCATGGCGGAACAGCTGAATCTCTGCCACAGCAATTCCACTCCTTATACAGTGGCTTCCCCCCATGACAACAGGCCTGGGATGTGCGCTGCTCATAAAAAACGTAAATTCCGATCGCACCACAGCAGTAGTCTGTGGGCTACTCAGTGGGGGAAGCGCAACGTTTGGCGAAACGATTTGGACCACACCTTTGCGTAACAGGGATGCAATCTCTTCCGCTAACAATGGAGCACCAGTCTCGTCTGTGCGAGAGCTGATTATTCCACTTAAAGAAGTAGATTTCTCTGGGAATTGAAGGCGGTAGCCTTGTAGAACCGTTTGCTGCCATACCTGATACCTTGTGGTCGGACATGCCATGTTTCAAGTTCAACGGCTCCCCCAGTGGTGAACCATGTTCTTCGCGCACATGGGGAAAATAGGGAAATGCTGCTTCTTCAGTCCTGGTGGGGGCCCTATCAGCTTCCCTTTCCTGGTCTGCTGGGTTAAGCTGGACAGGCCACTGGACGTTGAGATGAACAGCAGCTTGCTCACACACCTCGAACCGCACAGATGTAGGAGAGGGACTGAGTCTGGGGAGGGCAGCCACAAACACCGACCCTACCGGTTCTGCTCTGCTCAGCGACGCCGGGGTCTGGGTGGTTTACAGAGCCGGCACGCTGGCAGACCTCTCAGAGTCGAAATCGTGATGCTCTACGTCATCATCTAGTGAAGCTGGGGTAAGGTTTCATCTGAAAATGTGGAGAGATCAAAGTTGACCATGTTAAACTTAAGTAATGAATGTTTCTTTAGCAAAGAGCTGAATGAAAGCGTTAAACATCAGAGGTCTGATAATAAAAGTGATATTAATTGCATTGTACATGTGATTGGAAGCCCTTTAAATGTTACATGAAAACCACAGGGCTCTTTAAATCCTGGCACCATTTAAAGAAACCTGATAAAGAAGTAATGCACTAAGCTTGCAGAAACGACACAGTTGTGTACTTCTGCTCACTTATTTTTCCCCACTATTAAATCACTGTCTTTTATTCTCAGAAAATGGCTTTTGATATTAATCTGATTTAATTCACATTTTTCGAAGCAGCTATGAAACATGCATTTATTCATGTGCCCTTGAATGGTTTCTCAAGTAGAAAGTTGCCACTCCATAGGAGAAAAAGTTCACCCAGTTGTACTAAAGGAATTAATAATGCTTTTTGCATAATCGCGTTGGTACCATGCTGACTGGATGCCAGCTGTGCCTCTTTGGTCGTGTGTCTTTAACAAATGAAGTGCAGCTCGGACCAAAATTTATTTATCCACTTTCCTTAAATGTATTCAATCATCAGGACATGTTTGGTGTTCGAAATCTGCTGTTTTAATTTTCCACTGGAGTGATGAGAGTGTTGCGGAAAAGGTACTAAGGCCCAAGTTTAGCTTGTAAATAAAATGATATACTATTTGTACACCATCTTATATGACCCATAGAGTCTGCAATGAACCAAAGGTGGCCCTCATATGTAAACAATAATATGGCCTACGTGTTCTAAAACACATGTGGTTCATGAGAGGCAGACACATGGTACTGGCTATCTGTATGGGAGCCCACATTTAACATCTTTGGCTATTTGTGTGTGGATCTATTTTAGAGAAATAATTTTAGTTTTACCTTTTTTTTATTAGAAATACCTGGAATTCGAAACAGGAATTCCCAGTGCTGAAAGGACAACGCGCTAACCGCTAAGTTTCTGTTATATTTATACTTTAACAACTAAAAATGCTTCAGTCAAAGTACATACATAAATTTAAGTACAATGCTCGCAAAACAAAGAGAACACTTAAACAACACAATGTTACTCAGTCAACCCAACTTCTGTAAAACCAACCTGTCCAGTTAGGAAGAAACACTGATTGTGAATCAATTTCACTTGCTGTTGTGCGAATGGAACAGACAACATGTAGAAATTAGAGGCACTTAGCAAGACCCCCCTATAAAGGA
>JAOUQT010053636.1:0-10732 GCA_025769995.1 Xyliphius kryptos | reverse complement strand
TGTGTGAGTGAATGTGTACCCAGTGATGGATTGGCACCCTGTCCCCCCCCCACCCCCCCCCGCGACCCTCATAAAGGAATAAGCGGAAGATAATGAATGAATGAATGAATCGTATCTTCAGGTATCTGGACGTCGCCTGTGCCATGGACACTGTTGGGTTTATGGCAAGAGTTCGGTCAGAATTACAGATGATAATTTTGCCTTACTATGTTACTAGGTAATTTAAGTAAAGCAAAGAGAAAGACTACTTCTATATCTGCTCGACAGTCACAATAAACAGGAAAACACCACAGAATGAACACTTCCAACCTCATGGTTTAAGCTACACATAAATCGTAAAAAATGAACAATAGAAAAAAAGACAATATTATTTGCAAGATACTTTTAATATCAGATATCATTTGTAGTACTTGCAAAATAAAAATAAAGTTTAAAAGACACTAAGGTTTTTTTCCTCATTAAATCAAAAGCCAGTTGCATTGATGTAATTGTAATCTAATAATCTTTTGTAGCTATATTATGTTGTGAGTAGTCTAATAATTAAATGTTGCTTAATATGCCAGGCTGCTAATACATGTGACACATGGTTGCATAGTTAAAATGTTTTTTAAAGAATGAAGCAACATCTGCTTGTAAAAATCACACAAATGTCTGTTCAGTGATGACTAGCATTACTATAACAGTCACAAAATCACACCAAGCACCAGGGAAAGAAAGGGAATATCTCTCATCTCTAAGGAGTCTGGAAATATAATGTGTATGACTTTAAATTGACCTGGGAGTTTGGAACCTTAATTTCACAGTGGCACAGGAAGTAATGGCAGAATATTCCATTACTTCCTGTGCCACTGTGAAATTAATATTAGGTGAAACAGAAGTGAAGCCTTAAGTTCATCTCACATGTGACTACCCATATGAAATACTTCATATGAAATAAAGGTGCCTTTATATACTAATTGAATTTAGCAATGCCATTACTCAGAGAGTCTTTATTGTAGGAACATACAAATACAGTGAATGGACAAGTAATTAAAATAGTGATTCAGTTCAAGTAACTGAGCCCACATTCCTCTGGGACCACTGTGCAACATGGAACAAAAATGGCAAGACAATACAAAAACACAGTGCATATACCAAAAGTGCAAGTAATACAAAAAGAGATTTCTGATCTGACCAAGTAATTAAGGGAGAGCCATATCAGTACATGGTACTCAGTAAATAGTACATAAAGAAGAAATTTATTCGGAAATACGGTTAGCATTGTAGACATTTTATGACAACACAAATGTAAAGATATTAAGATGCAAAATGCAAGAACTTGCAAATTGCATTGTTGTGCAAAGTAATATAGTCTCAGCAGTACAGCATAGCATAGCAGTTTTGTGTGTGTGTGTGTGTGTGTGTGTGTGTGTGTGTGTGTGTGTGTGTGTGTGTGTGTGTTAGACAATATTAGACAAACCCTCATACTCCCAGCCACATTTCAATGCGTGGTCAGAAATATAAGAAACCAATGAACCAAGTCTTTTAACATGATTATTGGTCACATTTGAGAGTTATAAATATTCAATTTGTCTAGGAATTTATGTAACTTCTCAATGAGTATAACTAATTGGTTAATTAAAATGTGTAAGTAAAATAAACATTTCAGTTCAAAGATTTAAACAAATGAAAGCTATTTATACAAAGTGACTTTTTGACCTCTATTCACCTCTGTCATTTCTCATTTTTCTGAATCAGTAATGGACCAGATGGTGGCTTTTGGGGAGTGCGTTTTGCCTATTTTCCTCATAAACACACTTTTTCCTGTTTGACTAGAAGTTGCAGCATATGGACCTGGTCTCATGGTGGGCAGTAGTTATTCAGGTTATAGATTCAACAGCTGAAGTGTTGCTGCCGCTATAAATCGGTCTCTGCATAAAGAAGCAACTGCTTTTCTGATTGATGTTTGTAGAAGATTGATGTCATGAAGGAGTGCTCTACTGCACTGAGACTCTAGATATGTTCCCTTAAGTCATAAAGCTTTGTAGAGCATGAATACTGGTGTGTGTCTGCCTTCTGATGAGTTACAGATGAATTCCTGAAAAAATGGTTTGATATAAAGGTATTCAGCTTTATTTAATAGATTTTCTTCTGATGATAGTTGATGAGTTTAAGGGTTGATCCTATAGTAAACACAAAATCATGTATAAAGCTTCTTGATCCTTAATAGGACTCCTTAATGGTTCCAATGGTATCATGCCAAAATAATGTTTGTGTTTTAATTTAGTGCTCACAAAACTTTTTCGGTGTAAAAAATACTGTAAGGCCAGAAATAAAATTCATCATAACTGTAAGATTTTTGTCCATTGGGAAAATGCAACAGTGCAGCACTAATGCATTTGGTCGTCAATGGAACGATAATGCAAATCTTTAAAACTCCATATCGTCCAACAGTATTTAGCATCTCACAGATGCTTTAATGGAATATGATCCATGTCCATGCAGTAGATGGTAAATAGCAATCCAATTTTTATGTGCTTTATTTATTTGCCAATTATTTTAGATGAAGTGGGTAAAAGAGACTATATTCTTATATATATAGACTAAGATTTCATTTCATCATCAATTGTTCAGCTTTTAATTGCATTTAATTTAAGCATCAAAGTGTGACAATAATTTTACACTGTTGTGTATTATGTTCTATTAATGTCTTCACATCAGGCTTGCAGGAATTACATAAATGTGTCATCCTTTTTTGTGATGGAGACCTCAAAATTAATCTGATTACCTTTTTTACTTGTTAATTTGCTTTTATTAATTTCAAGGAATGATACACATAGGGGTAAAAATGGTCTGTTTAATATGTCATTTACTAAACCACTGATCTGTAAACTGCTCTGGTCAGAACAAATTAAATACCATCTGTCTGTCATTTGAGCCTCATGATCCTTTTTAGAACAAATTTATGCCACTCAACTAAATTTGTTAAAAGCATGTATTTACTTTATTTTTAATCTAGATTATAAATTAAAAGTAAAGATCTAAAAAAACATGTTACAAGTTGTTTTATTAAACAAAATATTTTGTAAACAATCTTTTTAAACGTAGATTTTAGTTTAGCGCTACCTAAGAATGTTTTAAATTTAGTACTTTAGTTACCTAAAACCTTTTTTGGTTAATATAAACACAAATGGGGTGTTGTGTAAAAACAGTAATTATAATTATTCAGTAAAACAGAATACAAAAGTGCACAAATTTTATGAGACCTAGTTTCCTTTTAAAGTTGATTTAAGAGAGACATATCTGGGGCCCCGAGGAAAAATTTCTTTGGGAGGGAGGCACTAAACACCTTAGGTTTTTTTAAAAAAATGAACCGTTAACAGCACATCTGTCAAGATTGGTGGTGCAGGGGTAATGACCTGGACCTGGGCAACTTGTTGTGATTAATTCAAAAGACTACTGCATACAAAGGTAATTTAGATAAGGTATTGGAATGTAAGGCCATACAGTTGCAAGAAAAAGTATGTGAACCATTTGGGATTACTTGGATTTCTGCTTAAATTGGTCATTGAATGTGTTCACAACAAAATACAAACACAGTCTGCTTAAACTAATACCACACAAAAATTATGTTTGCATGGTTTTATTGAACACAAAATGTAAACATTCACTGTGCAAGGTGGAAAAAGTTTGTGAACCCCTAGGCTAATGACGTTTCTAAGAGCTAATTTGTGGCAGGGGTCAGCCAACCTGGAATCCAATGAATGTGATGAGATTGCATGTGTTGGTTAAAGCTGCTCTAACCTATTAAAATAACACACCAGTTTTGAGTTTGCTATTCTTAAGAAGCGTTGCCTGATGTAAATCATGCCTTGCACAAAAGAGCTCTCAGAATATCTACGTTCAAGAATTCAAGGGAGAAAATTTACACTGTTGCTACTCTCACTAGGCGGGGTCATCCTGTATAGATGACTGGAAGAGCACAGTGCAAAATGATTTAATGAGGTGAGGAAAAATCTTAGAGTGTCAGCTAAAGACTCTAGCACATGCTAACATTTTTGTTGACAATTCTACAATACCTAAAACATTAAACAAGAATGGAGTCCATGGGTGGACACCCCTGAGGAAGCCACTGCTGTACAAATTAACATTGCTGCATGTTTGAAGTTTGCAAAAGATCACCTGGATGTTCCACGGCACTACTGGCAAAATATCCTGTGGACAGATGAAACCAAAATTGAGTTGTTTGGAAGGAGCACACAATGCTCACAGCACACCATCATCAAAACCTGGTTTGGGGCTGCTTTGTGGCCTCAGGACCTGGATGGATTGTCACCAACAACAAAAAAATGAAATCCCAAGTTTACAAAGACATTTTGCAGGAAAATTGAAGACCATCTGTCCATCAACTAAAGCTCATAAGAGGATGGATGATGCAACAGGACAATGACCCTAGACATAGAAGTAAATCAACAACCAAATGGCTTCAACAGAAGAAAATATGCCATCAGGAGTGGCCCAGTCCTGACCGCAACCCAATTGACATGCTGTGGCATGAGCTCGAGAGCGATTCACACACGATTTCCCAAGATTATTGCTGGACTGAAACAGTTTTGTGAAGAGGAATGGTTTAAAATTGCTCCTGAGCTTTTTGCAGGTCTGATCTGCTACTACAGGAAACGTTTGTTTGAGGTTATTGCTGCCAAACTGTCAACAAGTTCAAATGTTTACATAGTTTTTCAACCCTGCACTGTAAATTTTTACATGTTGTGTTCAATAAAACCATGCAAAAATATATTTATATAATTATAATTTATATATAAATATAATTTATATAATTTTTTGTGTGGTATTAGATTAAGTATACTGTGCCTATTGTTGTGACTTGAATAAAAACCAAACACATTTAATGCAAATCCAAGTAATCCCAAAGGGTCCACATACTTTTTCTTGCAACTGTAAGTTAGTACTACACTTATAGTTTGTCGTGTTTGATATATCAGTTTGTATAGTTTCCTTCTCTCAGTAGAATGCTATAGATGTATTATTTAAAAGTTTTTTTTTTTTTTTATTTCTAAACTTTTATTTGGGGAGCATGAGAAATAGTATATGCTTCATCTGAAGGACTAAACAACAGAAACAAATGAAAACAAAGCCAGCATTCCACAATACAGAGCCAGATACTTCCTTGGACTCTTGCTGTCTGTGGCATCATTGGCATGCAAACTCTGTCATCCACTGACCGGGTGAAACTAGGAACATTTGCACCATCTTGGATCAGCTTTTTAATGGCTGTTCAGTGCTTGAAAGAGATAACACTAATTACAAGAAGGGAGAGGTCATTGGAGACAATTCACATTCTTGAGATCTGGCTTCTCTATTTTTAAGATCATTTAACAAACTACTCTTCCCCAATTTTTTTGCATAACAGTTTAGCAATGTTGGGGATGGAGGCAGAGGTAATTAACGCACCTGCCAGAGGTTCTGCCTAATATGGGGTGTGCTGCCTTTATATGTGGTGGAAGTGTAAGCAGGGATGCAGCTGTAAATGCATCAATAGAGATGTGTTTAAATGTTGATTTACTGCATTCTGTTAATAAAGCATATTTCTGGCTCTAGAAATCCTCTTTTATATTTAGTGCCAAAACCTGGAAGACAATGAGGATGCGGCAGATGGAGACACGTGGCCTTAGTGGTCATGTTCTCCAACGGGAGATGAGTAATACTTTTACATCACTTTCCCCTGATCTATTCACAATAATACCCAACTTTAAGTGCCTTATTGCTTTTATAAACATTATAAACACACGGTAATAAAAAAAAAACAAGGTTTGATTTATAAGCGTTTATTGAAAGCAAAATCGCTAATAAACTGGTCTTCCTAGATGTAATTTAATCATTTTTTTTTTAAGAAACACTGATCGCTGAGTAACAGGTTTCCATTTTTTCTAACAATAAAATAAGAATACTGCCATTTAGTGGCAAAATTACAAAACACAGTTCATAAAAAACCTGTGTGAGAATATTTTATTGTATATCAAGCATTGATACGAATGTGAAGTGGTCAGAGGTGTGCATTGTCTCTAATGTCATGGCAGGATAAACGGCTCAGCCAATCAGATGCACACGTTTATTAATTTATTGCATTCTTTTAAGAAAGTCTATTTTTGTGCTTGGGGAATCCTCCCCGAGGATTTTACACCCGTCCTCATTCAGTTTGATTCGGTCATTTGGTCTCACCCTATCTCACACAGTGCTTTATATAGTAATGTACAATCTCAGATCACTGCTCTTTACATGAAAAATGTTTCATGTTTATGTTTAAATAAAAAAAGCAAAAACCCCATGTAAACAAAAGTTGGGACACTTTCTAGATATTAAATAAAAAATGAAATAGTGCATAAAATCGCCCTAACACATCACTACATATGCTCAATAAATATTTATAGATTTAGTAATTCATACACGTGACTTTCAGCACAAAAACAGGAATGTCCACCACTGTTCTTTATTTTATAATGCACCGCATATTTTCAATAGGGGACACATCTGGGTTACAGGCAGGACAGCCAAATAAATGCAGTCTATGTTCACAAATCCATATAATTATATGTCATACAGAATAAGGTCTGGTATTATTCTGCTTAATGAATTGAGTTCCTGGAAAAAGATATCGTCTTTGTCATCTTGATTTTGAACATTGCATTACTAGTCCTTTAACACATGTAGATCACCTGCTGCACCATTCAGTCAATTTTATAGTCTGGTTAGTCAATGCCATTTTTGGCACGTGGAATTCGATGTCTATTTTTCACAATGAAAAGCTAAAATTAGGGCTGGTCTAACAACATAAGTTTTTTTTTATTATTAATCCATCACAGATGTGCAAAACGTTTTGAATTCGAAAAACTAGTTTGCAAATTTTGATGTTTAAGGAGACTGTGTTAAGTGATAATTTTCCTAACTACTAATAGGCTCATGTGCGGCCCATTTCTGGTCCCACCAAGTACTATGGCTAAAGTGCCCCTGGGCAATTACTTTCTGGGCGCCATATACAAGGCTGCCCACCGCTTCGGACTTGTGTGCTCGCTTCACGAGTGTGTGTGTATATGTGTGTTACACTGCACGGATGGGTTGAATGTGGAGGACAAATTTCCTTTGTATGTAAGTTAATTTTTTTCATAAAATGGTCTGTAGGGCAGTATTCCAACATGACCACCACAAACACACCTCCAATACGACCACTGCCTCGCTAAAGGGTAAAGGTGCTGGACTGGCAAAGCATGTCTCCAAATTCTATTAAGCATCTGTGGGACATCCTCTAATGGAAGGGGGAGGAATGAAAGGTCTTTAACATTCATCAGTTGATGTGTGGTCCAATCCAACCGACATATTTCTATTGCTGAAGTTGCTAGAAAAAGTAAATTTTGGTTTTGAAAGAAAGTTGTCTGAAAATGCATTGCATCACTGTTTGGTGTGTATGGGACTGCATAGCTCCTGATCAGTCAGGCTGTATGTGACCAAAAAAATCTTATCAAAAGAAAGCCATACCTCGCAAATGGCAAGAGTTAAAGGATTTGATGCTAACTTCTTGGTGCCAGATATCACAGCACACATTCAGGGAACCAGTAGAATTCATCCTTTGATGGGTCAGGACTGTTTTAATAGTGCAAGTTGGACCCCGATATTGAACACAATATGAGGAAAGTGGTCATAATGTATATTTATATTATGGTGTAAGTTCATCCAAGTCTTGTCTTTTATCAGTTCCCTTACACCAAACTCCCCAAATACTGTATTTTAGTGAACCTGTGCAATGTGTCATTGTCAAGATGAAACCGGAACGAGTTTTACCCAAATTTATATTACATAGTTAAAAGCAGTAACCATTGCACCTGTAAGGCAAACCAGTTGTGAATATTTGGTATTTTCAAAAGAAAGCACTTATGATGCCAGTTTTACCAAAACAAGTAGTTTGTTCTAAATGATATTCGTAATGTAGTGTGTTATTGTTCTGAAACACCACATCTGGGCTGCAGACAAGTGACCTGTGGAACTCAACCCCACATATCTCTGCACAACTCTTATGTTCCTTTCTCATGTCAAAACGTAGTGTGTGTATTTATGGATTAAGCCTTCCACTTGACTAATCAGAGGTAGGTTTACTTGCATGTCTCTGATCTTATTGGAAGTTAGATGAGGCTTTTTAAGCAGTTTCCCAGGGACCCTTTTTCCATTTAGGGAGCAAGATTTATTGTTCGTTGTACCACAAAGGACATTTTGTTTAGGCCATGGGTTAGGCTGCTCCTTCATGAAGTGCACTACAGTTTTGCTGTAAACTTAATGTAATACTTAAGGCAATATAATGTAAAAATTAAGGCATTAACTTCTGCAGGGTACGGCATTGTGTTTCTTTTTAGGATTTTCTCAAACCACTCAAAACACACAGCTATATATATCAAAGCCTTTTTAATTTGTGGCTACCCCTTACAGACTTACTAAGCCTTGCTGTGTTTACTTACTGCTAAATATGTATTGCTTTTAGCGCCAAACTTTATCTACATCGGGATGAGGAAAATGCATGATGTATTCCAGTGTTTCTGAAATAGTAAGTCATGGACAGCTTGTAAGAAATAAATACACTGGACCCTCATGATTTGGTTGACTTTGGATATCACCTAATTCTGTGTTCGTCTATTCTCTCCTTGAATATTATCTGTTTTCGCCAGTGGCTTTAAAATTAATCAGCAGGTTTAAGTAATGTGGACACATTGCATCACAAAAGTGAAGGTAACGCTTTACATTTTTTGGCTCCATCATTACATCAAAGAAAAGTAGATTGAAGATCACTCAAATCAATCAAAAACAGTTAGATGGTAAGAAATGTGAATGCCGTTCTATTAAATATTAAATGTTCATTCACTATTTACATTAATACATTAATACGTTTTTTACATTAATATCTGAATAAAATAACATTTAAAAATTTACATACTGTACATGTAATTTCTTTCTCAATTTTTAGTATTAAATACTACATTTATTCTCTATAAAATGTGTTTTATGTATTTTTAAGTTTCTAAAACAACTCGATTTGCATTTATTTATATGGAAAAGGTGCCTCAGTTTTCATTTATTTCAAATTTCACTTATTGTTTAAGGACAGATTATCAACGAAAACAGAGGTCCTACTGTACAAAAAATATATATAATTATTGCTAATCTAATTTTGTACTCATCTTTTATCTTGAATAATAAACGGCAGAGTGAGGCACGCGTCAGACACGTGCACTATTCTCTTTGCCATAGTAACCACCATTCTTTTACTGGTTACCATTCTCTTTAAATTTGTAATGATGTTTGTCGGCAAAATGTATTGTTGAAATGTGTTTTCATTGAGGACACAATTTTTCAAAATGTTATTGCGCTTATATAGTAATAAAATTATATAATAATATGGTGAAATAAAGTACAATACAATGTAAATTGAATATTATATAATAAAAACATTGTGGCATGGTGGCTTAGTGATTCGCCTTTCGTTGGGGATTCCAGGTTTGAATCCCGATCTTGGTGGAGTTTCCATGTTCTTCCCGTGTCTGCGTGGGTTTCCTCCGGGTTCTCCGGTTTCCTCACACAGTCCAAAACCATGTATTCAAGGTAAATTGAATGCTCTAAATTGCCCCATATAGTGTGCGTTTGTGTGTGTGTAGGCTTTGAACTCTGTAAAGCTGCTTTGTGAAAATACACTGTTGTAAAAAGCGCTATATAAATAAATAACTTGAACTTGTCTGTGTGAGTAAGTGTGCCATGCAATAGATTGATGCCCTTTCCTGAGTGTGTCTGCCCAGTGCCGAAATGTTCTTCCCTGGATGGGCATGGGAAACCACCACAACTGATTAAGTGGAAGATAATAAATGAATATATGAATAATAAAAACAGTATATTCACCATGATTACTATGAACTATGAAAAAAATTGACAGCAACAATTGATTTAACTCATTGATTGAATGCTTATTGCATATTTACGTAGCAGGGAGAGTTTATCTAAGAGCAGTTGGTTGTACAGTCTTAACTACAGCAGGAATTTAAGACTTGCAGTAACATTCATAAAGAGGTGCCCAGTGCTGCTAGAGTCTCATACAGTAGGGAGGGTGGATTCATTGTTCATCACTAAGAGTCACTAACATATTTAGCATTTTCCTATGTTCCACCACTTGCATTGAGTCTGTTGTACCACCCAGGACCGATCTTAGTGAATATGTCCTGTCTGCATTAGGGATGCTTCTGCCACAGCAATCACTTCTTATAATATAGCTGATGCTACCACAGTGTTAAAAAGGTCCCAAAGAGTGGCCCCTGCACCCCAAACGACCTTAATCTCTTAAGCAGAAAGAGTTCGCTTTATCCTTTCTTACAGTGCAGTTGTGTTGTCTGAGCAGTCCAGTTTAGATTTGCAGTAGAAACTAAGTAGTTTGGCAAGAAGCCCTTAATAGTAATTTAGCAGGCAAAGCAGTGATTTAAATGTTAAAGCAATGATAAAGAACAAGAAATAATAAAAATATAAAGTTGAAGTATGTTATGTTCAAATAATTTCATCTTAAATAACAATTATTCTTAAAAAAAAAAAACATTTAAAATGTATACACACTTAAGCATTTCAACATTTTGGACCTCACAGTAGTTCCACTCTTTAGCTCTAGGGATTCCCTTACACTGTCTCTGGACACCATTGAATTCACAAATCAGAC
>JAOUQT010053627.1:0-10732 GCA_025769995.1 Xyliphius kryptos | reverse complement strand
ACAATACCTACGCAACGGTGTTCGGCTCGAGTCTCTACGTCAAGCGGTTCGGGCCGCATTAATCGCAGAAATGTGCTTAAGAATAAGAATAATAAGAATATCGAGAATAACAATAGCCCTCTAATAATATTACTATGAGGAATAGCAATAGAGGGCTTTTTCAAAGCCCTCTAATAAGTCTATTCTTACTGTGCAGGTGTGGTTTAATAAATAAAGACAACTAAAAACTGACCTCTACTAAATCTATCCTGACATAGTGCTACATATATCGATCTCCAAGTATATATTACAGTTAGTGTTTTCGCTTTAAGGATGTGGTGGAGTTTTGTGTACCTGACATTTTTAAAAGGTGTGGGTTTCTTGAGCAGCACCGGTGTTTAAAAAAGCCAAAATCTTTTTTATGGAAATTATAAATCTCGTATTGTTTCGATTTGTGATGAGTCGCAATGCTCCATCTGTTTTTTCACCTTTTCATTTAGTGAAGTATAAGGGAAGTAGTAAGACAATAATGAAATAGCACCTCCCACAGCTTTGGAGTAGGTAGTATGTGTATGTTGGCGCAGATGTTGAAAATAATGCAACAAAAAGGCGACAATATAAACACATTAATTGATACTCTTGCGGACATATCAAGGCATTAAATCGCTGGCAGTATAATTGATGCATTGATTCATATTAATTAACATTTACACCCCTGGTTTGACGTGTGTTATGAATCGTTGTTTTGTAATAGGTCAGTTCTGTACTGAAGATGTGAATGAGTGTGATCTGATGCCCAACTCCTGTCAAAATGGTGGCACTTGCCATAACACCCTTGGTGGCTACAACTGTGTGTGTGTTAATGGCTGGACTGGTGAAGACTGCAGCAAGAATATTGACGATTGCGTTAATGCTGCCTGCAACAAAGGAGCCACTTGTCATGATCGTGTAGCCTCCTTCTTTTGCGAGTGTCCACCTGGACGCACAGGTTTGTATTTCTAATACAAATCACCATTTTATATTATATTACCATTATTTAACTGCAAATGCGCAAAACTACTAATTTATATTTACTGTATATGTGTGTGTATATGTTCTGGTAACATTCTTTTAATCTAATCCATCCAGGCTTACTGTGTCATTTGGATGATGCTTGTATTAGTAACCCATGTCAGAAAGGCTCTAATTGTGATACCAATCCAGTCAGTGGCAAGGCCATCTGCATCTGTCCAATGGGATACATTGGCTCAGCCTGTGACCAGGATGTTGATGAATGCTCTCTGGGTGAGGATAAAATATTATTATAACATTAAATTCAGCATAATCTGGTCTTTCTTTTTTTTTTACAATTTCATGTATCGATATCTGATATAGGGATAGAAAAATAATATATTTGGGAACGTTGCCATATGCTGCTATTATTTTAACAGGAACAAACCCATGTGAGCATGCTGGAAAGTGTCTAAACACGAAAGGCTCATTCCAGTGTAAGTGCCAGCAGGGTTATGTGGGAGCACGCTGTGAGTTAGACATCAATGAGTGTATGTCCAACCCCTGCCAGAATGATGCTACTTGTCTGGACCAAATCGGAGGCTTCCAATGCATCTGCATGGCAGGTAAAGACATGTGAAACCCTGTTTGTTTTTTGCAAGAACAGAGCTGATTAATGGTGAACTATCCGACCGAGCGTAGCATACGCCACATAATTGAGCCCTTAACCAGTATGATGTTGTCGGTTGTATTTCTGCCTCTCCACCATAAACTAATAGTAACCTAGAGTATTCACGTAATCAGCATATTGTTTAGCAGACTGTATAACTATGCTTTCATAAGTAACTAAGAACAAAGAATAGCATGTCTCCGAAAGTATCCAAATGTTGGCAAACAAATTTTACAGCCTTGTTGCGAAGTTTGAAAGTAACAGATTTGTCAATTAAATTTTTCCGGAAATATGTGACTGAAACAAACAGTTACTTGATACAAGAATTTGTATAACATTGAAGGATTTGTTGTTTTATATGAAGTGGTGGCCATGTAAGGAAACAAAGCGGGGTTGGGCCTCTCTCGTGGAAAATAGGAGTTGGGACTCTGTCGTGTGTATCCCATGATTTGGCAAGGAAAGGGGGGGTGGTGCTTTGTTGTGCATGTCCTATGGTTTTGGGACTTATCGATTTAATATCAGGCTTCTGTTCTGTTTTGTAATCTAGTGCAGTCCCTTATTTCTTTTAAATAAAAAATTTGCTAAACCCATCGAGACAATCATGGGTGCTGAGCAGATGCACCAATGACCCTGGGCACACATTCCCTCACGTTCAGACACAAATAGATGGGAAAATTTACAGTTATAAAATTTAGACCAGCCAATTTACTGGGAATCCATGTTTTTTGGACTGTGGGAGGAAACCGAATTGACTGGATGAAAACCCATGAAGTCATGGAAAGAACATGCTGACCACTAAGTCACCCCTCCCTCCTTTAAGTAGTTTATCTGGCCACTAGTTCACCATGCGCCAACGCCTTGTGTTCACCCCTCCACTGTATCCATATGTTTCTATAGAGATGACACACAATAAGCAAACAAAATAAAAATCAAGTATGTAAAAACAAGTGCATATTTGATACAAGGTTGTGTCCAAATTTCAAAGCAATCAGTGAAGAACTTTCAGAGATTTAAGATTTTGAACAAACAGACAGATACATAATAGTAACAGACAGTTACATACATAATATTATAATATGTTTGTGTTTTACTCTGTCTTGCTTTCTTGAGTTAAATAAAACAATTTCTGCTTTAATTCTTGTTTTCAATCAAAGTCCACGTGTGTTCATATTATACAAAGCTATAAAAGGATTCGGGATTCATGTTGAATTCTTGAGCCAGTGTTGAACTTTTTTTCTCTATACTAATTGGCAGGCTATACAGGAGTCTTCTGTGAGATCAATACAGATGAGTGTGCCAGCATGCCCTGCCTCAACAATGGGAAATGCATCGACAAGATCAACAACTACCAGTGCGAGTGCCCCAAAGGTAAGCACAAGGAGGCCTATCACCTCCCGGACAGCACAGAGAGGAAGACTATAATCCATGCCTTCAGGCAGGCTTAACCATTTCAACAAGAATGCTCAAAAATCTATTCAGAATACCTTAAAAAGTTTGCAAGTATACAAAGTTTAAAAATCGATTTTTAAACAGGAATTTCAGGCATGCAAGTTTAATCCTAACACCAGGCAGCTGCATAATTAAAACCATATTTTCAACAATAATTTTAAAAGAAATTCACATAAAAAGGCTATTACAGTCAGCAGTGGCAGGTTGTGCATTTCACACCAACCGTCAGTTAAGCTCTGTATGATTCAATCCACCTGTCAATAACTATTTTATGGCTATAAAAACTTACCCTGTTTTGCAGAAATGCAGTATAAATGTTGCATCACCGCTATATAACCCGTGTTGCCACGCATAAAAAATCTCCAACAAAAACTCATAAAATTGCAATATTATTTAGGAAAGTAACACTGACCAAAAACCCTGATTAAATCCTAATAATTTGTTTACAAAATATTTATTCTCCATTTCCCCCTGCGAAAAGAGTTCAATAAGTTCCATCAAGAAGTAATTATCTATTGCCATCGAAGCTAATGCTGAAAGTTAAGTCGTATTTTTGGCATATGTTTTAATTAGATTAAAATGTCTGCTCGACAGAAGCAGTAACTTTGACTAACCAATTGCCCCTGAGCCGCAGAACTAATAGTATAGATTATTTGACTCTGTGATTTAATGATGCTAAAATGTGATTGGTTTAATGCTTTAATAAGGAAATACACGATGGGAAGCGGCGCAAGTGGAAAAAAAAGCTATAAAAAGAAGCAGACAAACCATTTGGAATTATTTAATAAGTATTCATGTACAAAATTTAATTAACATCAGTCTGTGATAATTATTGAAAAAGAAATGGCTTGCAGGACCTGACTACCCGCCACTGCCAGTCTGAACACACAGTGGCACAACAGTTAACACTTCTGCCTCTTGGGTTTGATTCCCATTTGCAGTGAACAAAGACCTTTTTTGTGTAAACTTTGCATGGCCTCCAAATGCCTGTGAGGAAATCATTTGGGGTCTCTAAATTCCCAGCTAGGTAGGAGGTTTGTATCAGGAATTGTGCCAAATCCAACATGCAGACCTATCCACTGTACTGACTTTTATCAGGAACAACGAAAAGAAACACTTTACCTGGTAAAAACAGAATATTTGAACTGCTCATTAACTTAATGTAGAGACAAGTATCATAAAGCTTTATAAAGTTTATGTTAAACTATATCCTTGCCTAAAAATGACTTTTAAACGCCTATAACTGTTTATGAAAGCTTATAGGCTATCTTTGCAGGCATTAGGTAAAGTGTCAACATTTATGAAGGAGATTACATTAATTTTAGTACATAATGCCCAATAAAGGATTATAAATGCTTTTTACAGACTTAAGGTAAAGTGAAATCATTTTTAAAAGTAGAAATGTCTGAAATATCAAAATAAATCAAAAGTTTATTTTCTAATTTATTGTTACCTTTTGTTCTTAAGCTTCATGAAACTTTCTTGTAACACTTTATGATTGTGATTATGAACATCTATGAACAATAACAGAGGCTTAATCACAAATGTTATAAAGTATTATGAATATGTTATAAAGTTTAATACTGTTAATGTATTAATAATGCATTATGAATATCGGATTTATGTCAATTGTTACCAATTTAAGATAAACAGCCAATTTTCAAAAATACATGAAAATTCCTGCACAAATACAAAGCTAATTTCCACAGCAATGCCAGGCATGTTTCCGTATTAAGGTAAGAAAAGGCATAGAGTATTAAGGAATAGTGAAGATGGTAAATAAAAGGAAAAAATGTAGGCCCCTCGCTTCTTGTGTTCATATGCAAATGAGAGCTCATTACATGAGAGCAAATGAGAGCATACAGCTTCTTTCTAAGTGGCATAACTACGCTATCCACAGTAACCAGTCTGAAATGTACCATTCTGCGGCTCAAAAGAAATCTCTATTGGTTTATGAAGTAGTAACAACTGGAGCGTTTAATTATCACCCGTTTACATTTACATTTAGCAGATGCTTTTATCCAAAGTGACTTACAAATGAGAGAACACCAGTAGTTATAAAAAATCTGAATGGCAAAGAAGCAAACCATAATCAGTTCCAGGATAATCAAGTTTTAGTTACCAGTGAGTAATGCTAAGACACCGACATGAAGCCAAACTACGTATTTGCAAGAAACTCTCGTAAAGTATTAATGCTAAAAAATAAGGTATGTTCAACAGGTTAATTTATTTAAATATTTGAGTAAACATTTTAGATTACTACTTCTGAACCTGAGAATTATGACATGACTGCTCAGTAAATACAGAGTTCTTCTTTTTGAATCTGAACCATGGAATTCATTGCAAACAAACTATAGCCTTGAATATTTTAGCAGCAGGCGTTTATACAGAGTGATTATAAATACAAGGGGCCTGTAAGACGATCCTGAATAATGAAGCAACTGAATAGTAAAATAGTACAGTTCGGGGAGGGCCTTTTAAAGAGGTAGAACCATTGAGGGGCCAAAACAGGATGGAAGAATGCACATTGTGATGGAATGGTTCTGCAGGACAAAAGCGGCAACCGGCACAACTTTGCATCTTATTGAATAGGCACTTTTGTCTGGTAGCCTTGGCCTGGAGGCCTTAAAAGATTTTGTACCCCACTCTTTTTTTACAACCTCCCCCTCTTTCTCTCCCATCTGGGAGTTTGATAATAAGGGCCTGGATAAAGGAGGGACCTGCAAAAGAAATAATGTGTTTAGGTGTTAATAACGGCTAGCTGGGGAAATGCGTGGACAAGTGCGGTGGAATGAAGCAAGTGTGATCTGGAGAAATTTTCCTAAAAACCCATCACCCCCACTCTCTACCCTTCTTTGACCCCCTTTCCTTAGTCTCCCCTCCCCCATTCACTTTGTTACTCTTTGCAGGATTCTCTGGGAACCAGTGCCAGATTGACATTGATGAGTGCGCAAGCACACCCTGCAAAAATGGCGCCAAGTGCTATGATGGGCCCAACATGTACACCTGTCAATGCACTGAGGGTAGGACAAGCTCTATGACTACTTAAATATGATATTCTTTAGGAAAAGTACTTAGTCTCCTTAATCTAGCAGATCCCAAGCCTTCATTTCATTTTATCTTATATTTATATTATTATTCTGTTTAATCATATATTAGGGTTTAAGGTCGCAGGGGGTTCCTAATCCAGGGGAGAAGATTTAGGACACTAGGCAGGACAGTGTGCCAATCCATCACTTGGCCCACAAACACACAAAAATACAGGGGCAATTTAGAGCAGTCAATTTACCCTGAACCCAAGTTTTAAGACTGTGGAGCGCCGGGCAAATACACCCAGTATACACACTATATAGGTGCAATTTAGAGCAGCCATTTCAGAAGTAATATTTCTGATTTATGGGAGGAAACCGGAAGCCCAAAGAAAACCCACATGCTAACCACTAAGCCACGCTCAAGCACTACATTCATTTATTCATTTATTATCTTCCGATCAATCCTTTACTAGGGTCAACTAGGGGGATTTTCTATGCTCATGTGGGGGGGAATGTTGAAGGTGCGTGGAACATACACCCAGGACAGGGCACGAAGCTATTGCTGAACACACACTTACTCACTAACAAACACACACAGATTACATAGAGTAATTTAGAGCAACCAATTTATCTTGAATCCATGTTTTTTGACTGTTGAAGAAACCCCACAAGGACACAGCGAGAACATGGAAACTTCACCCAGATCAAGATTTGATCTGGATCCCCAGCACTGAAAAGTGCACATGCTAACCACTAAACCACCACCAAGCACTACATTTATTTATTTATTTATCATCTTTTGCTTAATCCTATATCAGAATCGCAAGGTGGTTCCCCAAAGGGGAGTACCTTTTGAGTGCTGGACAGATACACCCAGTACAAGGCACCTATCTATCACTGGGAACACACTAAGGCAGACACACAGACTATTTAGGGTCAACTTAGAGCAGCCAATTAACACGTTGAAATCATGTTTTTGGACTGTGGGGGAATCCAGAGAAAAAACACGCAGACATGGTGAACATGTAATCTTCACCCAAATCGGAATTCGAACCTGGATCCCCAAATGACAGGCAAATGATGTAACCACTAAGCCACCGTCAAGCACTCTGTTTTAATAAATGTAAACAATTTAAAATAATACAATCATTACATTTTTCCAGGTTACACAGGACAACATTGTGAGACCGATATGGATGAGTGCCTTTCCAGTCCCTGCCACTATGGTGTCTGCAAAGATGGACTTGCCAGCTTTACTTGTCAGTGCCACCCGGGCTACACCGGCCAGCTTTGTAAGACAAATATCAATGAATGTTTGAGCCAGCCGTGCCAGAATGCTGGCACCTGTCAAGATCGAATCAATATGTACCTGTGTGTTTGTCCCAGAGGAACCTCAGGTGAGATTATTCTGAGAGTGGTTTTCAAATGTTTTAATTTGTCTTTGTTTTTTCATGCATTCACAAAAAAAAAATTCTGATTAACAGGAGTTAACTGTGAGATCAACTTGGATGACTGTATGAGCAATCCATGTGACTATGGCAAATGCATTGACAAGATCAATGGCTATGAGTGTGCTTGTGAACCAGGATACACAGGTAAGCCAGCGGGCAGTTGATTATTGAGTAATCAAAATTTGCGTATTAATGTGTTTTGTGGATTGTATAACATAATTAAACATAATTTAAATGATGTTTGTATTTTGTAACAGTTTCTATGAATCTGGTATTCACAATGCATTCATTAAGATTTATAAATTATTTATAACATATGTCATAAGTCTTTGTAAATGTCCATATAGTAGATTGTCTATAATCAAAGTCATACATTATTATAACAATTTAATCATAAGGCTATATTGCACAAAAATGACATAATGCATTATAATATAAACTTTTACAAACATACTTCTTTGGATGTTTGGACATATCTTAACTTGATTACACTTTACATAAAGTTTACAGGGAGCATTTATAAGCTTTTATAAGTCATTATGTTCTACAATGTATGCAGTCTTTTTCAAAAATGTAATTCATGACAACACTTTATGCCTGTAAAGAGAGCTCAAAAGCTTTTATTAACAGTTATAAGCACCTATATACTTGTGTTATAAAGCCTTATGGCATGTGCTTATAACACTTTATGAGTGTGAATATTTACATCAGTGGACATTAACAAAAGATTTTATGACAAGTATTATTAAGCATTATGAATATAAAGGTGTTTAATGCATTATGAACACATGCATTAATGTCAAATGTTTCCATGTATTTATTATTATTATTGGAAATTTGTTACAAAATCTGTAATTTGAGTAACTGTTAAAACAGCAAATTACAACTACTTTTTACACTATTAAAGTGACTGAAAAGCAAAGATGCTATTTGAAAGGTCATTGCATTAAATATTACCATGTTTGATCATAGATCAGTAAGTGACATGATTCAACAATGGCTTCCCCAAGGAAAAATGTCACAGACATGGGCGTCACGAGCAGCAGCTGGCCATCGAGTACGTTTTGTGCTCTGGCTCTGGTGTTGCCTTACATTCCCTCCCAAACCTTGCCTGGTGTGCCGGCACGCAAGCGGCCCTACTCGCCCTTTCAGCCTGAAGAGCTGCCAGGCATCAGGGGGTTTAAAGGACAAAAGATTTTTGAAAGATTTGTGTAAGCCGATATTTTAAAAGGGGGGAAGTTGGCGGTCCTTTTAAAGACCAGAGACAAATGAAACCTCTCTTTTCATGCTCTGCCCTGCGCTGGCTGAATGGTGACACTGCTTCAGGTGGCAGCTAAAAGCTAGACCCTAAGATGTCAGACAATAAAGAAACTAAACTGAAGAACTAAATGCCTGAATCATTGTTTATATGGATTGTATTACATTTAAACAATAATTGTCTCAGAAACAGTTATACACCTACTGACTTTTTTTTTTTTATCGACTCAGGGAAAATGTGTAACATTAACATTGATGAATGTGCCATCAACCCCTGTCATAATGGAGGGACTTGTATCGATGGGGTCAACAGTTTTACCTGCCAGTGTCGAGAGGGTTACCATGACCCGACCTGTCAATCTCAGCTCAACGAGTGTCTTAGCAACCCGTGCATTCATGGACACTGTCAAGACAAAGTCAATGGGTATGACCTTTTCATATTCCTTATGAAAGCAAATTTTACTTCCACATAACATTGCTAAGTTTCAACATCTCATCTTATCTCATCTTATTATCTTCAGCTTAATCCTTTACTAGGGACTACTATTGAATTATATACACTGCTCAAATAAATTTACGTAACACTGAAGCAACACAATGTAACTCAGGTAATGCAACTTATTCAGAATGGCACAGCAATACGAGCTGTGGCAAGAAGGTTTGATGTGTCTGTCAGCACAGTGTCCAAAGCATGGAGCAGATACCAGAAAAAGGCCAGGACACCAGGAGACATGGTGGGGCCATAGGAGAGAAAATCCGCCGTCTCATCAGTAGCTGAGCCTCATTTTAACACATCTTGAATGTGTTATTCTAGTGTTCCCTTTATTTTTTGTAGCAATATAGTATATAGTATAGGTCTAGGCAGGGGAAAGTTTCGGGCACTGCACAATCTGTACATGAGTGCTTTGCACTGTTGATGCTGCTCTGCCACTCAAAAAGTTTCCAACTGATTCCCCTATGTTTTTTTTTACTTTACAAACAGCGTACAAGGAGTTTTTTACTTGCTACTGTTGCTTCACTTGCTCTTTGGGGTTTTAGTAGTAGAACACTGTACGGGTGCTTTGTGACAATGTACTGTTGTAAAAAGTGCTCTATAAACAAAATTACTTGAACAATTTAGATTTATCACAATACATTGCTTAGCACATACTCACTCACATTTACACAGACACACTTTAAAGTGTCAATTAAGACAGGGGCAATTTAGAACAGTAAATTCACCTTGAATCCATGTTTTTGGACTGTGGGAGGAAACCGAAAAACCTGGAGTAGACCCACATGGACACTGGAAGAACATGGAATCTGAGCCTCAATTGTTAAAAAAATCTAACAAAAAAAATTATGTAACACTTGACATTCAAGATTATGAAATTTTCGCCCCAATAAACAATTAAATACATTAAATTATACACTGTTTGATGGTTTAAACATAACTGTCTTACTGCTATGCAAACACTGACTAAATAGTCTTTTTTTTAAAGGACCATTTTGCTTTAAATCTTTACAGCACACTGACATTGTTTACACACACAGTG
This sequence comes from Xyliphius kryptos, assembly GCA_025769995.1. Classification (NCBI taxonomy): domain Eukaryota; kingdom Metazoa; phylum Chordata; class Actinopteri; order Siluriformes; family Aspredinidae; genus Xyliphius; species Xyliphius kryptos. Next base: position 369 of record JAOUQT010053627.1, on the reverse strand, counting down.
TGATTTATTATTTCAAATAGTTTTATTATTTATAATTTATAATTCACATTTTTTTCTGCACTGGCTTTTGTTAAATCACTTTCCATCAGATGATCGCTTTGCATTTTGCACTTCCACAAAAATCAAGGACAGGTACAAAGACATTTTGTAATAGACTAAAGTTTTCTGTTTCTCTTCGAAAAAAAACACATCATATGAAAAAAACATTAAAAAAAAGTACACTGCTCAAAAAAATAAAGAGAACACTTAAACAACACAATGTAACTCCAAGTAAACCACACTTCTGTGAAACAAACCTGTCCAGTTAGGAAGCAACACTGATTGTGAATCAGTTTCACTTGCTGTTGTGCGAATGGAACAGACAACAGG
>JAOUQT010053611.1:0-20982 GCA_025769995.1 Xyliphius kryptos | reverse complement strand
AAAAAATTAATAATTGAAAAATTTCACATTTTTCTCTCCACAAAGCTCATCTCACCTCATTGTCAGGGTCCTGTATCACTTTGTAGAGAGCTGGAACCAGATTCTTTTTCCGATAGAGAGAGCTGGCATAGCTGGACAACTGGGACTCAGGTAATGTCTGCGGACAAGAAAAACAAAGAAGGATAAAAGAAAAATAAACCGGTGAGACATAGAATAATACTCTAATAATTCTGCTTAATACTCTACGAGTGTGTGCTCGTCCAGGAAAGAACGTCTCAGGCACTGGGTAGGACCCCACCCCTCCCACAGACTATAGGGGCAATCTAGAGCAGCCAATTGAATTCATGTTCTTTGAACTGTGGGAGGAAATCTGAGGACCCGGACAAAAACCAATGTAGACACAGGGGAAACATGGAAACTGCACCCAGATTGGGATTCGAACAGGAGCCACCTAATTCCCCATGGTGAGGGAAAATAAAGATATATCTTGCTCATCTTAAACAAATAAGCGATAGGCCTTGTATGAACAGTGGTATGGACAGAACTCTACACTCTTTGTATAAATCTACCTTATCTACCTCATTTTCATCTTAATCTATGCAATAGAGGCAATATAATTTCATCATATTGAATTCCAAAAAAGAAAGTTTAGAGCCGATCTTAATGAGAGTAAAAAAAAATCATTTCATTTTTAAAAAAGGAATTTAAAGGATTGAACTAAATATTTTTTTAAATAAAGTTTAAAAATAATGAAGAGAGGCGGCACGATGGCTTAGTGGTTAGCACATTCGTCTCTCGGCGCTGGGGATTCCCGGTTCGAATCCCTATCTGGGTGGAGTTTGCATGTTCTCCCCATGTCTGCGTGGGTTTCCTACGGGTTCTCTGCCCTGTCCTGAGTGCCCGAGACGTTCTCCCCTGGATGGGCAAGGGGAACCCCCCGCGACCCTCATAAAGGAATAAGCGTAAGATAATGAATGAATAACTAATGAAGAGGGCTGCATGGTGGCTTAGTGGTTGGCACGTTTGCCAATCTGGGAGGGGTTTCCATGTTTATGTGTCGGAGTGGGTTTCCTCAGGGTTCACAGAAGAACTCAAGGTAAATTGGCAGCTTTAAATTGCCCCTATAAAGTCACTAGTGTAGCGTTAAGCGGAAGAAAATGAGATAAGATAAAGACTAACAAAGGAAAAAAGGATAAGTGCTTTTATATAGAGCTGAAACGATATAGACTAAAATCACATAAACATAGCCGACAAAAAAAACTTTTCTTGTAATTATTTTAAGATTCCGAAAATACCGATATGAGCAAAATGACGTCAGTTAGCGTCATAACTTTCGGTATCGGTAAGTTTTCGGTATATCGCCCAGGCCTACTTTTACATAATCTAATTGAGTTTATAGACTATTATTATGGCGTCAGAAAGGGTCCAAAAGTTTTGAGAACTCAAAACGAAAAAGCAATTTTCTTCGCTGCACATATTTGCGCTCGCGCTTCTGTCTATCGCCCCCTTGCGTCTAAAAATTTCTCGCGTTCGATTGTTGTATTTCGGACCTGTTTTAACGTGTGGGCGGTAATTGGCAGTAATTGGCTGCTCGAGAAAAGTCCAGCTCACCTAGCCATGCTTACACTATGACAAATTGTGGATTTACACATTTTAAAAAGTGGGACTGAAAAATAAAATAATGAAAATGAAAATAGCTGATATAAATAAGCAAACTCTCAACTCATTTTTCAAAAACAAAACACATTTTGCACATATTCGCTGATGTCGCAGGATGTGTAGCAGGGCTGGTTGGGCTGGACTTTTCTCGAGCAGCCAATTACTTTCTAGATCCCGCCCACCCTTCAAAACGGGTCCTAAATACAAAAATCGAACGTGATCGCAAAAATGAGAAGCGCAAGCACAAAAATAAGTAGCCCGAGCGCAAAAATGTGCAACGAAGAAAATTGCTTACGAATTCTGTTTTTGAGTTCTCAAAACCTTTGGACCCGTTTTGACGCAATATAATTGTGCACTGGTGGAAAAGTGGTGCAGCGATTCGCACTGCTACCGCACAATAAGGTCCTGTATTCCCGGTTGGGTAGAACAACAATCCTTACTGTGTGGACACCGCATCTCCTCTTTGTGTCAGAGTGGGTTTTCTCCGAATACTCCGGTTTCCTCCCACATTCCAAAAACATGTTGATGGGTAAATTGGAGATACTAACCGCATCTCTGATAGGACACTTGTAAATTATAGAAGAGGAAAGACCTGATGTGACCCATTTCACAAAATCCCTTGAAGCTGTATGGATTAGAATCAATGTAACTGAGCCTTTAGATGGATAGGATAAGACTGTAATGAACACTATACACAAAGAAATTGGGCATTGGGATTATTCTAATAACCATAAACCTACGGGCTCTTTATATCTACTGGTAGATCTAATACCAAACTAAACAATTACAAACAAAATGCCTGTAAATATTTCCACTATCAGAACAACAATCATTTGAATAAAATATGTGAAGTAAATACACAGTGACACAGTCGCATGCGGGGGGTGGGCAGCCTGCTTAATATTTCTCTAACTGTGATCCAAACAAAAAAAATATCTCCATCTTTTAGAGTTTTAAATTAAAAGTGCTCAAATCAACTTTGTCAAGTCGCCCACATTGTAAATGCTTTTAGTTTTCCACTTTGTGTTTTTGACATTTTTGCCTAATTCTCCAGAAATCAGACTGTAATCTTTCTGGTTCTCCTTCAAGCTGCACTTGAACTTTGAGGGCTACATCAAAAACTTCAGCTTGTACCTCTAGTGAATTTTATGTTCAGAACCATAACACTGTTAAAGCAATTTTTGCAATCAGTGTGATATTGCTTCCAGAATTTGACTTATATTTAATAAAATCCTAATTTTCTTTAGGGTCCGGTGTCAGCTAGAAGACCACAACACAAGCTTTAAAGCACAACCCCTCCATAATCATAGTTAACTCTAGAACGGTGATCTTTACATAAAACCCAGCACCTTTTTTCTCCGTATCTACTCTCAATGAGACTAAATTTTTCTATTTTAAATTTATGAGTTATTGTGATTTTATTTTCTGCACCTATTTGTTTAATTTAGATGTTTAAAACTCAAGAAATATTTTGAGATTTGTAGAAATGTTATGTACCTAATATCCTTTTTTTTTAAAGCCAGGACTGAAGTTTGATAAATAAGAACAATTGATAACTATTTGTCTTAGTATTTACAAGCTGGTGTTACTATATGGATGAAAAACTAGACTCATTCTGTGAATACCTAAAGTAAAAATCCAAGATCTGTATTACAGATCAAATGAGACTCATGTCTTTTAGCTAAATAATATATAAAATAGAGGAATCTGTAAAAGTAGATCTAAAATAAACCAACCAGCCAGTTGCCCAAAACATGCTACCGGGTCATTATTGTGCAAGAACTGTAGCTGTATAAAACTTGATCAAAATCCCTTAAGCATTCATCAAACCCACCAGTCAGAAGGAAACTTGTTTGGAACCAGAGAACAAGTGAGCTACATTACTGAAGGCTGGTCAATCGCTATCTGTCCCACTCCCTGACCCCATGTAGCAGCCCTCCTCTCCGGTGTCACCAACAAAAAATGATCCTAGGAGGAAATAAAAACAATCTATGTTTGCTATTTAAAACAATACCTCATGTACAAAGCATTGCATTTTTTTTAACTGCTTACCATTAACAACAGGACTCTCCTCATCCTCAATGTGCTCAAAGTCAAACTGCACAAAAGCGCTCTGTACAGAAAATACAAATTTAAAAACATGCAAAAAGGAAAGCATACAATTGTCCAAATTACAGAAATGGGTGCGAAATCTTACTAAACTGTGGCAACAGACCAACATTCAGTGATGAATGTGTATCTCAATACAATCTACACTATTTTTAAATAATAGTTTGTGAAAACCTGCCTTATATTTGATTAAAGAGTTCCAATTTCCTTTCTCTTTCTTTACCAGTTTGATGACTGGTTCATTGCAATTCATTTCCCAGGAACACTGTCCAGTGCTAATGTCCTTGAGTAAATCAAGGTCAACACAATAATGGCGGTTGTTCATGTAAGAGCTGGGAGGGAAAGAAAAGCGGAATCATTTAATAATTAATAAATCAATAATTAATACCCCCAGTATGAAAATTCAGCTATAAGAATAATGTACAAACTCACCTGTAAAGCACTTTATCCGAATAAAATTCACACTTCTGCATCATGGGATTGTTTAGTTTCACTCGAAGGGTGAGTCTCTGCTCATCCTGATACCACTTGATATGCGGGTGAAAACTGAAAATGTAAAACATTTTGGAAACATCTGTGGCAGTTTCTAGGTTTTACATGTTCACCCAAGACCAAGTTATAACCTACACACAAATAAAAATAAGAACATCTGTCTTACCTTGTCCGATGCACATCAACACCTTGCTTAAGAACTTTATTTGTAAACTGACACTCATCTGTGAACAAGTAAATATTTTATTCAATATTTCAAACTTCATGAATCAGCAAATTATGCAACCGTTACATGAAGTGCTTCAGCAAAAGGTCTTCCGTGTAGACCTGATCAAACTAAACATTATTTCAAATTAGAAATTAACAATGAACTTGATAATGTACCCAATCCCATATTTACATTAGGTAAAAATTTACGTTGTATGGACAATATCCTGCGATTAGTCTACTCTAAATTAAACAGGCTACATATGTTATAGTTCGGTTTAAAACATGGCCTATATTTAGTATCTTGTTACAATAAAATCAGGCGTGCCCAAGACGTCGATTGCACAGCGCATGGTGGTAGATCACTGTGGAACGCTCCACAGGTTTCAAAAATAAAGGGCGCGGGGGCAGGAAAGTGTTTCGGTTAACAATAACTGCACTTATCAGTGCTTTTACTACAGCACAGTATCGGAAGCACTTATTTAATAAGCAGCAGACTACTCACACCTGGCTGATAGCAATCGGAGCAAATCATCAGAAAAATAGTGGGTTTTTCTTTTCAGTTGAATTGCTAATGATCTCAGAATTTGGACATTAAAATCTTAGGTTTAAACATTAAAACTTCAAAAAAAAAGATGAATCCTGGTAGATAATGTTGAGCTGTCTGCTAGAATAAGAAGCTCTCAGACCAGAAAAGTGTGCACCTGGGCTTAGAACCGTAATACAGAAGTTTAAATTATACCTGATTGCTTTAATTTACATTTAAACATGTTTAATGGAACAGCTACTGCCCACAGCTGATAAAATATCATAAGTAAAGAAGTATTGATTATTTACTTGCCTGGAACCAACCCATTAGACAGATCCCCAGTCCTTTTTGGAGGCATAACTCCGTTTAATTCATTGAATCTAATCAATAAAAAAGCTCGGAGTCATTAATCCATGCAGAAAACAGACCGAGAAACAGCAGCAAAGCAAAACAAAAAAAATTAAACATAAATAGAAATAAAATGTTATTCACCCAAATGCAGACTTATCCTCAATCAAGAAAAGTTTACTTGGTACTCTGTCTGAGTCATGGATCTGGTGTGGAACCTCTGGCCTCTCTGAGGCCTCAATGATTTTGGTACTTGCACTCTCGAGCTGTAGGTCTTCTCCACTGTTATAGCTGGTGCTTTCAGCCTTTACAGTACTGAGAGGAATCTCTTCTTCCAAAGTACTAGGCCTTTCTTCAAAGCTTGCAAGCTCACATCTAATGAGGTGAAGTTCAAAGTCAGGACGACATTAGTTAGTTAGTGATAATTTAACCAGACTCAGGTTCCTGCCCATGTGCCAGACTTTATGTGAAGAAATAAAACAAAATGGTGAAAACAAATCACCTATTTATTTCACTGTCTTCCACAACAGCTGAATCAGCCACTTCCTGCCAAAGTGACTTTAGTAGCTCCAGATGTTTGGGATTTGTGGTACCCATGCCAGTGGCTAAAATCTCTGAATGAACATTATGCTCATTTACGAAGGTCTTGAGACCAGGCATGTAGGTCATGCAAACCTAAAGGTAACAGCGATGGTTAAATAGGACAGACAAAATAATTAATTGAAGCCATCAGTAAAACAACAAATCCCACCATTGGATCGACCCAGACAGTGTTGCCCAGACACAGCACCACCTTGGCTTGATGTAGTTTGCCTTTAATTTTCAGGCTGATGAATCTGGTAACCTGCAATGATACAGAAATCAGGATTCGTACACCTTTGACAAGGTCAAATTCAAGCACTTTCAAGGCCCATTTTCAAGTTTATCCAGCACCTTTCAGCTGTGGTAAATTAATGATATCTCAAAACTGCGATTCAACGAAAATCAATATATCACGAAAGTATTCTACTATGCTATTGAAGAAAAATACTTCCAAGTAAGTAAATAGCAGGAATTCTAGATTTATAGGGGTTGTCTTGCTAAGTGCCTCTCATTTCTACCTGTTGTCTCTTCCATTTGCACAACAGCAAGTGAAATTGATTCACAATCAGTGTTGCTTTTTAACTGGACAGCTTGATTTCACAGAAGTGTGCTTGACATGGAATTACACTGTGTTGGTCAAGTGTTCTCTTTATTTTTTTAGCAGTGTATTATTAAATTATTGAACACACACACACACACACACACACACACAAATCTAAATCTTTAAATCCTTAAATCTAATTGGCTGAGTTATGTCAGGTTCGTTTGCACTTCACCTGAATCCTTGTTTCTTTTTGCACTTTCCCAGTGAATTAGCATTCTAGTTTAATTAGTGGTCTTTTTCTTTGTTAATTAACTGTATGTTCTAAATGGCTAGTGTGTGTGTGTGCGTGTGTCCGCCTATTTCCTGTGTTTGTATTTAAACTCAGTATTCTCCTCAGTTCAGTGCACATCTTTGCTTTAGCCACGCGTTGTTTTAATGCTCTGTGGGTTTTTTTTTTTTTTTTTTTTTTAATTCAAATGAAAGGTGCTGGGCAGATACATCCAGGACAGGATGCCAAACTGTCACTGGGCACACACTTACTCCCACAGAACCACACACTATACAAGGCAATTTAGGGGGATTATGGGAAGAAACCGAAGAACCTGGAGAAAACCCACCTGGACACGGGGAGAACATGAAAACGCCACCCAGATTGGAATCCGAGCTAGGATTCCCTAGCACTGAGAGTTGAACCTGCTAAACCCACCCCCCACCACACAAACAATGTTGTTTGTCGTGTCATGTTGTTGTGTTACGTGTCCGGCCGCGTGCTTCGTCTGGTCACACCCGGTGTTTTCTGCATTAAAAGACTATTATTTATACCATCAGCTCTGGACTGTGTCCTTCCAAGCTGTGGCATTGTCAGAGTGTGACATCTATCGCAACAGTATAACTGAATGTAAAAAAAAATAATAATAAAGAAGAAAATGACACTAAACAAGATATTTACTTCAACATAACTTTTATTGAAACAAGATTTCCTAATACAAATACATAATTCAAATCTCTTTGTAGATCTCTCTCTCTATAACTGTCTTTCTGTATATTTTTCTATTGTCTGTATTTTCAATGTCAGTAACTTTTGTATCTCTGTCTCTTAGTCGTATTATACAGTATCTCCCTCTGAATCTGTGTTTGTATTTGTTTTACTCAAAGATGTGACTTTACAGAAATCTTCACACTACCTCAAGCATTTTTGCAGTCAGTATCAAACATACCTCAATGCAAACCTTTATAGTCATTCTCTTAAATTAAACATATAGCATATTTCATCTGTCCCAAAATCAAATACACCAACAGGTACAACTAATCTTGTTTTTGCACAACTATAAAATCAATTAAAAAAAAAATTTTTTTTTTTTACTTTGAAAGATATTTTAATAAAAATTTGAAACATAGTCTGTTTAAAAACAATGCATGTTGTAATATAAATCCGCCGTAGCCAAAAACAATTTAAGCAGTCTTTCTAAGCTTTATAAGAGTTTTTTAAACTCTTAACTCCAGTTCTACAATCGAAATGCTGAATAACTGTTTTCTGAGATGAAAATATCCTCAACTCCTGCGCTCACATCTGATGGCAGGTTCCTTAGTTTCAGGTGCTGCCAGTGTTTTTGAAAGAAGCCGTGAATTAATAGCAGCACCAGGAAAGATACCTGTGGTTCTGCGTGATCAGACAAAACTTTCCTCCATGTTGGAGCAGAGCAGGAATGAGTCGACAAGTCTTGGTTTAATGAGCTGATGATGATCTGATGGGTCGATACTGTCAGGACAACCAGTGGCAAGTCTTCTTAGAGCTGCCTGCACATGCACACAAAAACTGCTGTCATCGTGCTGCTTTAGCATGCAATTATATAATTCTTTCTCATAAATACACATGCGCGCACACACACACTTACCAGACAGGCTACCAACACTGAGTCACTGCTGTTTCTCTCAGCAGGTGAGCGACACAGCTCTATAAGACGTGGCACAGCTTCAGAAACAAAAACAATGTGGTTAAATCTGCACAATGTAACACAGCAATTGCAATGAAGCACATCCACAGCACTGTACAGCTGGAATGGACAGTTATTATGAGTCTAATGCACTTTTACTCTACACACAAATATACATTATTTAGTATATCACAAAAGTGAGTACACCTCTCACATTTTTGCAGATATTTAATTATATCTGTCTTTCTGGGACAACACTGACAAAAGGACACTTTAACACAATGAAATGGAGTCTGTGTGCTGCTTATACAACAGTGTAAATTTATTCTTCCCTCAAAATTATTGTCTAAACTACCAGCAACAAAAGTGAGTACACCTTGAAGTGTCAATATTTTGCGTAGCCACCGTTATTTTTCACAACGGCCTTCATATAAATTATGTCCTTTATATTGCACAGAGCTTTGGTTCCTACCATGCTGCTCAATTGCAGACTGGGCCACTTCAGGATCCCGGCTTAGCCGTGCCAGTGTAACAGCTGCTTTTTGCTGAACCCGCTCACATGCGGCACTCTCTGATGGACTGGATGAGGTGGGTTTCTCTCCTAACAACACGAGCAGACGTTCGATTCCTAAAATTTGAAATGTTAAAGCAATAACAACAATAAAAAACAAGGTTTTATTTATAAATGCATTTAATGAAAGCAAAATCGTTAATAAACTGGTCTTCCACAATGTGAACAAGTCTGTTTTTTAAAGTGAACGCTGAGTAACAAGTTTATGGTTTCTCTAACACATGACCAAATTACAGAACACAATCATCAGGTTGGGATACTTTTAATTTGCTTTGGATAATAGTGTCCCCAAAATGACCAATTGTAATCCTAAATGAGCAGTGTGAATCCTACATGGAGATCAGAATCACTTTGCTATTTGTCTTTGCTAGCTCACTCAGTTTGTGGAAGTCACAACACTGAAGTTTTCATTACTAAATTTCTTACTCACCGTTCTCCTGTAAGACCTCTGAGGCTGTCTGCTCCAAAACTGATAAATTTGCCAGAATCGTAACAACCTGACAAACAAAAATAAAAAATTTCAAATGTTAACGCAGACCCAGTTTAGTGAAAACTATTTGTAATGAATGCTGATAAACATCAACTTTCCTCTACGTGTATACTGTATGTGTGTGAGGGGTCCACAGGCACTGAGAAACCCTGTATATGCACATGCATGGACATTAAGAGGGTGTAAGTGGGTTTAATGCCTTGCCTGATCTTTAGAGTAGGGGGTATCGACTCGTTGACGGTCCCTGCAGGCTGCGAAAAGGATGTGCACGGCATTTAGCTGTAGAAGGATCTCGCATGCTAAGCTGTCGAAAAAGGTGATGTTGGCAAGCGCCGCCGATGCTAACAGAAAGACCTCACCACAGGATGCACTCTCACACAGCTCTGTGAACACACACACATATAAATGCAGTTACAGCACACTTTATACACTGTACTATGTAAAGGAAAATACAGACAAACACACACAAAAACACTAATACATTTCTGTATAGTGTGTGTTTGTGTGTGTGTGTGTGTGTGTGTGTGTGTGTGGGTGTGTGTGTGTGTGTGTGTGTGAGTGTGTACCCAGCGATGGATTGGCACCCTGCCCTGGGTGTTTTTGCCCGGCGCCTAAGACGTTCTCCCCTGGATGGGGATGCCCCCCCCCCCTCCCCCGCGCCCAGCACACACAAATGTACATTATACCCTCATTAAAATAATTAACATTCGCTTTAATGTTATTTCAGTATTTATTTCTTTTATATTTTTATCTTGTATACATTCATTCATTCAATATATTCTGCTTATTCTTCTACTAGGGTCGCGGAGGGGTTCCCCATGCCCATCCAGAGGAGATACACCAGGACGGCACCATCACTGGGCACACACTCATTCGCACACTATAAGTGGCAATTTAAAGCAGTCAATTTACCTTGAATCCATGTTTTTGAATCCAAAAGGGCCATCTGAGGGAATCGTTAGGAAAGGAAGCAGACTGAGTATTTGGAATTATTTAATTAAGTTTTCCAGGACAAAATATAATTAACATCAGTCTGTGAAGCGGCACGAGTTCCCAGTTTGAATCCCGATCTCCGGTGGCCGCCCACACTCCAATAACATGAATTCCAGGTAATTTGAATGCTGTATAGTGTGTTTGGATGTGTGTTTGGATGTGTGAGTGAGTCTGTGCCCAGCAATGTATTGGTGCCCTGTCCTGGTTCGATCTGTTCAGCACCCAAGATGTTCTCCCCAGGATGGGCATGGGGAACCCCACCGCGACCCTCGTAGAGGAACAAGCGGAAGGATCCTGACCTCATGGATGGATCAGTCTGTGATTCAGATATTTTTAGGCCTTCAGAGAAGACTTTGAAGACCCTGATGGCCCTGCAGTGTCATAGGTTGAGTTGGATAAAGTAATTGGAAAAAATGTGAAGGAATGTATTTAACACAGAGGCACACACATACTTATGAGGGCTGAAACGATGTCCTGCATGCTCTCAATGAAGCTGCTGAGGTGCTGGGTGTTGTTGTGGTGAGGGGATGTGATCTGAGCCACTACGGCCGCTGCCTCAGCTCGTGCTGATTCAGTACAACCTTCATCTGTCAGAATATCCGCCAAACACAAAACTCCATCCACCTAAAGACAGACACAGAGAAACCAGAGACAGAAAGAAAAACAAAGAAAGGTTTTAATTTAAACACAGTACTATGAAAACATGACCACACGATGGCGGTATTGTACTAGCTTTTCTAAATCCCTCTATTGGATTGTATATTTATGTTCGAATGTCAGCTATGTTGTTGTTGTTTAGACAATTATACATTAGTATTTCCAATTTGACAAAATTATCTATTCATCCATCCATTATCTTCCACTTATTCCTCTACTAGGATCGAGGTGGCCATCCAGAGGAGAACATCTCGGGTGCTGGGCAGATACCCTCAGGACAGGGCGCCAATCCATCGCTGGGCACACGCTCACTCACACATCCACACACACACACACACTAACACACTATACAGGGCAATTTTAGAGCATTCAATTTACCTGGAATCCATGGTTTTGGACTGTGGGAGGAACCCAGAGAAAACCCACGCGGAACCGTGGAGAACATGGAAACTCCACCATTACACTTGTTTCCTCGTGGTTTATTTCCAATAATGCACAACCTGAGGTTCCTTATTGCTTTTATAATATGGTTACCAACACACTATAATAAAAAACAAATTTTAATTAATAAATGCGTTGACTGAAAGCAAAATTGCTTATAAACTTGCCTTTTGCAACATTATCCAGTCCGTTTTTTTTAAATGAACCCTGATGCAAGTAAAAAAGTTCTGGTTTCTTTAACAAGCAAATACTGTCATCTAGTGGCCAACTCACAGAACGCAGTTTATGAAAAAGTTTGGCAGAACAATATTTTTTTTATCGCGCATTTATAAAAATGTAAAGCGGTCAGAAGTGTGGGTTATTGTGAATAATGTCACGGCTAGACAAGCAGCTCAGCCAATCAGATTTAAGGACCGGAACTACCCGTTTTATAAAGCTAAATAGTTGCTGCCAATTGTGGTAGTTCAGTGGTGGGGTGTTGCACTAGGAATCCGAGGGTTGTAGGTTCAAATCCCATGTGGGTCATTGAGCAAGGCCCTTAACCCTCATTGCACCAGGGATTCACTTTGGATAAAAGCTTCTGCTAAATGGCCAAATGTAAATGTGAATGCTTACTGAAAGCTTCCTGCTAAAGGCTTTTTTATTCATAGGCTTCAGATTTAATACGCACATTGAAACTGAATTTCTATTATGGAGATTCCAGGAATGCCGTGACTTTATAGTGAGGGTTTGTTCTTGTTTCGCAGTGAAAGCTCTGACATGCTGCTGTGCTGCGTTTATTAAGCGTTAAACTCCTGAGAGAATTCTTTAAGTGTAATTTTACAGACAGTGGAAACCCTGCAGGTATATCCATGCTTCTGTAACAGGTGTGTATTTCAGGCTCGCTGCTCTCAGCTTCACTGTCATGTTCTCTGAGGAACATGTCTTTTTTTTTCTCATTTTGATGCCTGCCAGCATCCGATTTTTATCCTGCGCCCCTCCCAAACAGGCTTTCAAGCCAAGTGCTGCTCCTCTTCCTGTAAAACTTTATGTCTGCAGTTCAGCATCTCATTTCAAAAGAAACAGCATTTCTGTGACTCTGAGAGGAACAGGATGACATAAATGTTCTGATTAAAAGGCTGCGTTTATTGCGGCGCAGCACGGGTGGTTTATTGGCTCTTTGTTCTCTTGGTAGAAGAGGCACAGTACAGGTGCATTCTGTTCCACACTGGTAAAAACTGCTCCTGAGGGATTCTACATTTTTATTTTGTCCGGAATCATGCTAATTTTCCTGATATTACGGTTATAGATCCTGATGTTGTTTTTTATAAAGCTTTAATATGTGCTTTTTAAAAAGTAATAATCCACCTAAACGGCCAAATGTCAGATTCTGCACAGCTGATTATTATACACAGATAATATTGAGGATTATAACTCTTTTTCCAGGGCTACAATACTTCTGAACGCTACCTCAGACATACACTATATTTCAAAAAAGTATTTGCTCAGCTGTCTTGACTCATATATGAGCTTAAGTGACATCCCATCCCTAATCCATAGGGCTCAGCGCATTTGTGAGGTAAGACACTGATGTTGGATGAGAAGGCCTGGCTCTCAGTCTCCACTCTTATTCATCCCAAAGGTGGTATATCAGGTTAAGGTGCATGCCAGTAAAGTTCATCCACACCAGAATGTGTCCTCCATGTCTTTATGGAGCTTGCTTTGTGCACTGGTGCACAGTCATGTTGGAAGAGGAAGAGAGCCGGCTCCAAACTGTCCCCACAAAGTTGGGAGAGTGTAATTGTCCGAAATTTCTTGGTATGTTGAAGCATTCAAAGTTAATTTCACTGGAACTAAGGGGTCAAGCCTAGCTCCTGAAATGCAACCACACACCATAACCCCCCCCCCCCCCACCATACTATACACTTGGCACATGGCTGTCAGACTAGTACCGTTCTCCAAGCAACCGCCAAACCCAGACTCCATCAGATTGCCAGATGGAGAAGCGCAGTAGTCCAGTAGTGGCGTGCTTTACACCACTGCATCTGATGCTTTGCATTGCATTTGGTGATGTATGGCTTGGATGCAGCTGCTTGACAATGGAAACTCATTCAATGAAGCTCTCTGCACACTGTTCTTGACCTCATCTAAAGGCCACATGAAGTTAGTGATTGACTACAGAAAGTTGGCGACCTTTTCACACTACACACATCAGCATACATGGCTTCCATTTTCTAATAATACAGTTGACTGGGAAATATTTAGGAGCGAGGAAGTTTCCCAACTGAATTTGTTGCACTCGTGGCATCCTATTACAGTTCCACACTGGAATTTAATAATCTCCTGAGACTAATCCTCAAAACAGACACAAAGTGCAGGGGAACCTTTCCGCAGCCCCAGTATAGGATTAAGTAGAAGATAATGAATGGATGGATAGATTGGTCTTGTTTATCATGCATTGGTACGAATGTGAAGCGGTTAGAGGTTTGTGTTGTCAATAATGTCACAGCTGGACAAATGGCTCGGCCAATCAGATTCAAGGACCCAAACTACTTGTTTTAGTACTGACCAAAATCTACCAGTAGTGAGTTGGAAAACAATAACAGCTGTAATATAACCATATACAGTGTGTGTCGTACCTTCTCCAGCTGGGTGATTCCCTCCTCCACGCAGCAGATGGAAGCGACGGTTCGAAGTGCTGGAGCGTACAGAGAACAGAAACAGTCTTGCCTACAGATCTTCAATAAAGCTACAACTGCACCTTCCTAAACACAGATACACATACACACACAGAAATAAGGATGAATAATCAATAACACTGTTTATTGAAGCTATACATGAGTTTGAGTCTGCAGGAATGTACAGTACATACAGAACCTGCATATGTGTGTATGAGGAGTGTGTGTGTCTTACTTTGGCGATGATAGTGCACAGTTGGGGTCCATCCTGTGTCAGTGAGAGCAGGTTACTGATGGCATTTTCTATAAGAAACACGTCATCAGATTCCTCCACCTGCCTAATTAGCACCTGTTTACAAAAACACACTTGGTATAAGACGTCTCATACACACAACCCACCACTGCAGGTAGTTCACTAAAGGGGGATCAGAGCACCCTAAATAACCCAGGTGTAGTTCAGTTGCATTCAAGTTCTAGATTCCATCCTCATGCCTATCAGGAGAGAACATTTCGGGCGCTGGCCAGATATACCCAGGAAAGAATGTCAGTTTACAGTAGAGTAAGGGCCCACCCTTCCTCTAACACACACTCAATATGATTTAGAGCAATCAATTTACCTTGAATTCATGTTTTTGGACTATGGGAGGATACCAGAGAACCCTGAAAAAACCCCTGTGAACACAGGAAGAACATGCAAACTCGAATTGAAATTCAAACCTGGATCCACAGCACTGAGAGGTGAACATGCTAACCACTAAGCCACCCTGCTGCTCCTCTACATTTCTCATCTCATCTCATTATTTTCTGCCTAAACCTCTACTAGGGTCGGGGCATGGGGGCAGGGTGGCACGGTGGCTTAGTGTTTATCACGTTCTCCTATCAGTGCTGGGTATTCAAGTTCAAATCCGAATCTGGGTAAGATTTCCAGTATCCTCCCCCCCCCCCTCTTCATTGGGTTTTCTCTGGGTTCTTGGGTTTCCTCCAACAGCCAAAAAACATGGATTCAAGGTGAACTGATTGCTCCAAATTGTCCATATACTGTATAATGAGTGAGTGTGTGTTCCCCATGATGGATTGGCACACTGTCCTGGGTGTATCTGCCCACGGCCTGAAACGTTCTCCCCGGGATGGGCATGGGGAACACCTAATGTAAAAAGAAAGCATAGTTTGAAAAAGAGCCATTACCTGAATCTCATTGGCCAAGGCCATATCAATCATTTGGCTAAAGGAATCGCTGACATCAGTAAGAATCTCATGAATGGCCTCCTTCATAGACTTTAGGAAATATTCATCGTCTGTGTGGAGGCACCTGTGGAGTAAAGAACACATGTAGTCGTCTAAAATCACATGGTTTAATGTTACTCTTTTAGATTCATTATTTGGTCCAAATCTGGCTTACATTCCCTCTTTTTATTTGCCACAACTTATTTTTTGTTGTTTTGACAAAACTTAAGTGAATGTGATGTGGGAAACATCATGCATCATATTGAAGCCATACATCAGCCCAAAGTGACCCACATGTAGGGAGCTCTGTCAGATCTATACTAGATGTTGGGGACTTTCAGGTCACAAGGCTGTTTCCTTAACCACAAGCCTACAACTGGCTTGTTTTGTGACCTGTATTAATTAAAATATTTAATTCCAATTACTTATAATAAAAGCACATAATTCATTTAGAAGTTTTAAATTGCTTGATTAATGTGTGTGTGTGTGTGTGTGTGTGTGTGTGTGCTTAAGATTTCATACCTTTCTGTGATAACAGTGAGCTCCGTACACTTTTCAAGCAAAGCCGTCTCATACTGCAGCAAAAAATATATAGAATGTTAAACAACACTGCTAAGTTCATAATACAGACAACAGGATTGTGATGGCAGAACAGCGATCAAATGTGAATAAAAGATGAGCTGGATGAGGTAATGGCCCCCAACAAAAATTTGTCTGTGTTAATTGTCTGTGAACGCATTTGCGAGTTTATAGACGGAAAAAGAAAATGGATCTCAGATGTTCATTATTTTTTATCTGTTTATCTTTGTTTATCTGCAGTACTACATGCCAGTGTTAATGCAATCATTTCTGTGAAATTAAAGTCACAATAATATGACTTTCTACGTATATAGTTTTTTTTTTATGTAATTAGGCTCATTTGGAGTCAATAATTGGCTTCAGGCGCATGGTGGTTTGAATCGCCGATGCATCTGAGTCTGATCACCATGGCAAAGCACAGAGCCATACTGCTGCGGTCTTCATGGCCAAAGCAAAAAAAAAAAAACTCTAGTCATGTATCACCAGTGCTGGGAAATCCTTTTTATTCCTTTATGGAAACACCAACAACATTTAAAATTTGCCAAAATTTGGTAATTGGTAATAATCTGGCTTGTTTTCCTAAACATGGCATTTAACAATAAGGCATGTGGTGATGGCATCATGTTTTGGGAATGTTTCTGATCAAGTGTTAAACTATAGATAAAGACAGGTGAAGACAAATAGTGGAAGAAGACAATGTGTCACAAAGATAAGAAGCAATACGAAGTATTCTGAATACTGCTACAATTAAATGTCCTCAATTACAAATAAGCTTTTGGAATTTGTAAGGTGTAAGATTTGTTGTGAAGTGGAATTGGTCCATATCTTACCTTTTGCATCTGAGCATTGTTGCCCCGGTGAGTGCCACACTCGTGCACCAATGAACGGACGTGGCAGTTTGCCCTCACTGCCGTGCCATGGACCCGCTGCCACCTGCCCTTTTCAAGACGCTGGAACATCTTTCCCAGCTCGGTGCTCACCACCAGTGCCCGCTTCAGAAGTGTCTGCAGGTTGTCTCGGGTCACATGGTCACCAGCCGTACCCGTCCCAGGTACGATTAGCTCACTGGCAGAGTCTTCGTCGACACCCAGGGATTTTGACTGCAACACACACATGCACTCCACCTCGGTCATGTGCCGCAGATCCTCCATCCAGCGCTGCACCGAGTCAACCTGGATCACATGCATCCTAAAACACACACACGTCCATCAGTCACTTTCAGGCTTCACATTACCGCGCAACAAACTATAACCTGTTACGATGATATGACTTGTGGACATGGACGCTAGTAGGCTTTAAAGTATTACATAGATCTGTACAGCAATCTATGTCAATGTAGATATACAGGTAGATATACAATGTAGATAATGAAATGAGATGTTCAGATAAAACTCTGGCTTATTGCTGCCTTGGTGACAGAAAACCACCTCTACTGAACATTAACAGTCAGATGTTTATCGCTAACTTGGTGGAGAATCAACAAAGGCACATGTTCAACGCCACTGAATGCTAAATAGAACTGAACGCGATAAATATCATTGTATTTCTACAGAGAATGTATATACATATTCTACACTATACTGTGTGTTCTCCATTCACAGTAAAATGTACATACATACAGACAAACAGGCAATTTACTTTGTTTTTGACATGTGTGAGATAGTCGGAAAACCCAAAGAAAACCCAACCAGACACGGGGAGAACATGAAAATTATACCCAGACTGGAATTCGAACCTGGATCCCCAGCACTGAGAGGCGGATGTGCTAATCACTATGCCACCGTGCAAATATTTGATACCAGACTGAACTGTAATACTATTATACCAATATATGCTTATAATTTACCCAATCTAATCAACACACACACACACAGTAGTGACCACATAAATCACAAAAAACACAGCTGTGAGACAACTGAGACAATGTTCTATTGTAAAAAGCGATATATAATTAAATAAACTTGAACTTGATGGTGGTCAACACAAAATCAAACAACACAATGCATTGTGGGAATAAACAAGTTCAAATTGGCCACACCACAGAATGTCCACAATTTTTATACGGCGGCCCACCAGCCCATGCATGGCACTGATGCCACAATATTGCTGATGTTATAGTGAGACCTCTTGGTTGTGTAACCCTCTGGTTCGTTCCTTTTAGTAATTCAGTACAGTTATAATCATTGTCCAACCCCAAAATAACACATTTTGATAAGGAGACTACCATTTTGTTGTATTGTTCTTTAAGGTTTTTCATTGTTCCAGTATTGAACTAACCATGGAAAATAATGACTAATGGAAATGTTTGCGTTTCCAGGATTTACAAGTTAAACAAGCTATCTGTGTATTTTTTTTGTTCACTTGGAAAACTATGAAATTTGACCTGGGTATGTAATGTTCTGTTGGCATTCAGTCAGCTCAAGTTACTTCATCACTTCTACTGTATGTCTAACTCCACTCCATGTAATCCACTGTGTCTGCTCTTAGTTTATTTGACCTCATGGTTTGGTAAAGAGGTTGACAACCATGGGTATCTAAAGAGGTTAATTTTTAGCCACATTATCTACCTTCACATTACAGAGTATGGTGGCATGGTGGCCTAGTGGTTAGCATGTCTACCTCTCACCACTGGAGATCCAGGTCCCAATGTGGGTGAAGTTTTCATGTTCTTTCCATGTCTTCAGTGGGTTTTCTACAAGTTCTCTGGTTTCCTCCCACAGTCCAAAAATATGATTCAAAATTAATTGAATGACCTAAATTGCTGATGATATATTTATATATATTTATATTTAGTTATTTTGCAGACGCTTTTAGATTTAGATGATCTAAATCACCCCTATTTATAGTGTGTGTGTGGATGGCGCCATATCTTGGGTGTATCTGCCCAACGCCTAAAACAAGTAATAGCAAGATAAATAGATTAATATTCCATCCATCCATCCGTTATCTTCTGCTTGTTCCTCTACTAGGGTCGTGGTGAGGTTCCCCATGCCCATCCAAGGGAGAACATCTCGGGTGCTGGGCAGAGACTCACTCACACAAACAGACACTATATCGGCCAGTTTAGACCAGTCAATTTACCTGGAATCCCTGTTTTTGGACTGTGGGAGGAAAGCAAAGAACCCAGAGGTAACCCACACAGACACGGGAAGAGCATGGAAACTCCACCCAGATCGGGATTCGAACCAGGAATCCCCAGCGCTGAGAAGCGAATGTGCTAACTACTAACCACTAAGCCACCGTGCTATTCTCTCCCGCTCTCCCTCACTCTGAACTAAACAGGATAATCAGGATAATGGCATTGATTTACAGGAGCAGCTGAAATTGCTGCTCTCAAGCTGGAAAATGACAAATATTTATCCAGGGGCAGAGTAATCTCCATCACGCACCAGCTCTCATTCGCTCTGTTTACTCAGACAGCTAGAACCTTTAGCCAGCCACATCAGGTTTCAGGTCAGAAGCACGTTCGCTCCCTATTATCCATCATAATACACAAAAAAACACTCTACCAAAATCCAATCACAGGATTGTAGCATTTTTTAACATGTTTACCTTATTTAGAAAAAAAAAAACATAACTTTGATCTTTATTATACTTTTTTAGTATTATTATATACCTAAACAGCTTAATTATATTACCATTAAGCTGCTTAAGTTTTTTGCTTAAATCTAAAAGTATTAACAATATGATATGGGCTGGATGTAGAGGCAGGAAATAATACCATACATTTTCAGTCCTAAATATCATACTCTTTCGGTAACAATTATACTTGCATGTTTCCAATGTTAATGTATTAGCCTTTTTTTGGCCCGGATTTGTGATTACGTTTCCTGCATATGGTGAAAATGTGTAATTGGGCACTTCTTCGTGTTTTTTTTGTTGTTGTTGTTTGCTCAAAAAGAAACTTTATTTTACTAACTGAAAGAAAAAAAATATAAAGACAACACCGAACAAAACCATTTCCATTTCACGTAAATCTAAGTTTCCCCTGCGTATAATACTTTTGGAAACCAATCAATGGTGTCTTGAGACGATTCTTGGTGTTGTAAAGTGTGAGTGAGTATATTATATGTCATTGTAGCAGGTTTACAAGCTCAAACCCCCAAAGAAAAGGCTGAAGTGACATTGGCAAAAATAAACTCCCAGGTGTTGTTGATTTTTAAGGAAGGAACCTTGTGAGGACCAAGGCTAAATAGGGGACTGTCACGCGGTGCCGTTGGGGGGCATGGCGGAGCCGTGGCGCTGATCAGGGTTGATTAGCGCACCTGAAGCGGCTTTGCCTAATGACTGTGTGCCACCATATAAGCTGCACAATTTCCATGGAGCCGGTGGGACAGAGGACCCAGCACGGCTACCACAAGAACCGTAAAAGCTCAGGATTCTGTTTGTAGTCGTGTTGGGTCATTAAATAAAGCCAGTTTCGTGTGTTGCACTCCTGTCTGGTCCTCATCCTATCCACCCCGCAAAAGGACTTTTCTCCTGAAGTGTCTATTAGTACATATTTGTTGCTAGCTAATACATGACTTATTTTCCTTCACTTTTCAGGCTAAATGTTAAACGACAATTACACAGTTACAATAAACAAAGGAATGTTTTAGATATTTAAAGTACTAGAGTACACCTTTTTGCTTTTAAAAGTTGTGTACCTTTGCTAATGCTAACATGGATGTTAGCAATTCCTAAACAGCAAAAAGTCTCTTCACCTGGTAAGGTTGCTTTAGATAACACAATGTGCCCCTTGAAAAAAAATGTTAAACTGGGTCACTGTCCCCCTGTGTGAGTCATTCCATATATCAAATGTCACACATACCACACAGACGTCACACTTAAACAGCAAATCACACTGTATGTGCGCAGACCGCGGGGTGCTATGACACCTTTTTGAGACATTGTTCTGAGCTGAGCTGCCTTGTGGTCCTTTAACTTTACAAATGAATGTAACATAATATATTTATGCACAGCCATC
>JAOUQT010053593.1:0-10733 GCA_025769995.1 Xyliphius kryptos | reverse complement strand
GCTTGTCCAATTTAGCCATGAAACCTCCCACACTAAAATGACAGGTGTTTCAGTTTCATTGTCTAACCCCTGTATGTCACCTTGTGGAGTCTGTTCTCAAAGTTGTAATTAATCAAAAGGATCAACCATGTGTTCCTAATACAACATTTAATGAACTAGACATGTACTCAGACACAGTGGCGTACAGTTCATGCTGTTGTTTAATCCTGCTTTATGATGTCTTGTATTTGTAAAAGCATGTGATTGTTTTTGTTGAGCATCTTTGACCAAAAGCTCAAATGACATAAGCATCTAGCCTTAATGATAATGCAGTGCAGTGCTTAGTTGTATTACAAATGAATTGCATGCGGCGAATGAGTGTCTTTAGTTATTTTATATTAGATTCTGTTGTAATGTTTACTTCTGCAAGAGGAATAATGTCACGGGGGAAACTACGGTGGCCTGGAGAGACAAAACACATCACTTCCAAAGCAAACAAAAGGCATTACGTCAAAAAATGAATAAATTAAGGAAACACACAACAACATTTTCAATAATGAGGAACTCGTTATTCTTTATAACGGTTATGAGTACCTCCGCTGTGAGTAAAGTCCAATGCAGTGTTTTTGTAAATGTTTATTGTTTAACGCTGGTGTGATTTCACAAACTGTAGCCTTTTTTGAATGCTTTTTTTTGGATTTTGTTGTACAAACCAGATTTTAAAAAAGTCTTCTTATTTTCTTTCATTATTTTCTTCTCTTTTTTTAGGTTAGCAATAAAAGATAGAGCCGTGCTTCCTCACTAGTTTCCAGCTACATTTATCACAAATTGCGGCTGCAATTACGGAGCGGAATGTGGACTTACACACTGTTTGCTCTGTGAACAGAGAAAAGCGCACTGGGGACATGTTTGTTTTAGGGTATGACTTTTTTGCTGATTTCAATGGTGAAATTCCATTTCCACCATTGATGGAATCTGATTTTGTTCCAGACAATAGGTTAACATGGGAGATTGTAAAGTATAATCCGCGTCTATGTGCAATTGAAAACAAAATTCCTCCAAAGGAAAAACACAGGCATTCCGAAGTAAACAAGGGGCTGTCACTGAATCCCTCTAGGTTCATGAGCTAATGGGTTTTAAGTTTTGTTTTGTGCACTGAATAGGTTACTATTTACGTTCTTATTTTTGAGAGACTATGCCAATTGTGTATTTCTTTGTTTCTTGCAACATTGCGCCTAGTTCCTGGTTTTATGTTTTGATCAAGATTATTTCTTTGTTTATTTGTTACTTTTGAAAGACTTTATTAAAAACATCTCTCTGCAACTATGTATTCCTCCTTCCTATGTGTTCCTGTGGGAATATGGTAACAGAATATCGCGCCTAGCACAGAATAGTAGTGGATAGGCTGCACGCATCAGAAGAGTTTTGTACTAATTTTGGGACGGCCAGGACGCCGGCGAGCGTTTGCCATCTTTGTACCAGAGTACACGGAGGGTAGCAGGTTACGCTCTGAAATTCCAGAATATCACGCAAGCTAGTGGGTGAAACGAGTCAATCCTGAAGGATTATGGTCACCGTCACAGAACAGTACCTAGCGTCCAACAAGCGCCACTCCTGTTGTCAATACCAATGTTATTGTCATGTTCCAGTGCTTTATCAGGCTGTGGTGGTGCACACCCCAGCCTCCCAGATCTATTATGCCTATGCCAAGGAGGTTTAAACTAACACCGCTGAGTTAAGGCTCAGAGAGAAAATATAAGAACAATACTCCAGAGTAGCTTGAAGAAGCTTCTCATCAGGTTTCCAGAGAAACCTCAAAGTGATCACAAATATTAACAGCTTCGTCAGCGCGAATAAACACACAAAAAGTGAGCTTGAAAATGCGCATAAAGAATTAATTTTGAAGCAAAAAGTTAAACAGGCAAAACAAAAAGCCCAACAGATGAAACAAGAAGCCAAACAGGCAAAAGCAGAACAAATACTTCTTCGAAAACATAATTTGTAGCCAAATATTGGTTAATTTAAAATTTCATGACAGCAACACAAAATTTCTGGAAGAATCTGGAAGAAGGTCTGTGCATAAGAGTCGAGGGCGAAAACCATACTGGGTTACCTTAGACGACACTGAATCACATACAGGCATGCTTCTGTATCTGAAATTCCAAAATGGGCTCTGGAATATTTCCAGAGAACATTATCTGTGAACACAATTCACCATGCCATCCGCCATTGCCAGATAAATTTCTATAGTTCAACAAACAAGACGTATCTACACAAGATCCAGAAGTGCAGACGTCTTCTCTAGCCCAAGGCTCATTTAAAATGGACTGTGGCAAAGTGGAAAACTGTTCTGTGGTCAGACAAATCAAAATTTTATATTTTTTATGGAAGGACACCATCAATGCTGAAAGGTATAACCAGGTTCAAGAGCAACATATGCTCCCATCCTGAAGGCGTCTCTTTCAGGGAAAACCACATACTGCAACAATTACAGCATCATGGCTGCATAGAAAAAGGCTCTGGGTACTGAACTGGCCAGCCTACAGTCCAGAGACTGTAGAATACATTTAGGCACATTATAAAAGGTTTCATATGACAAGAGTCCTTTAAAGATACAATACCTTTAAATTACAGGCAATGGAAACACCTTTCAGTTGCACATACTCGAAAAAGCAGAAGTATCGAAACAGTTTTGAGCCAAATTTTAATGGAGAAACACACTCATTTTTCTTCGGGTTCCATGCAATCGATGAAACCGATTATAAAAAGTCAGATATTACTTCAGAAATTATCACTTGGATTAAACCCATAATATTTTGCACAGTACACCAGACTGGCAATAATGCACAATGACAAAGATACTCAGGAGAACTGACCAACTTCAGCTTCCTCCCAAGGTCCACTTTCCACTGTCAGTCAAGGGCTGCGGCTAGCAGGCCAGTCAAGAATCGACTTGCTGACTGTGGTTTCTATCCTGCCCGATAAAGGTTATGTTGTGCTTGGCTGGAGGCTGGTGTTTCATCTGCTGGATTCTGGTGCATCCGCTACTGCCTTTAGCACCTGGTCATGGTGCCAGATGTACCCCCATCTCCCATGGCTTTAGAGCAGAAGCTTAGGATGTGCTCTAGAGAACCTCACCCGGAACCCAAGGCATGCTGGTGATTCTGCTAGCCCCCAGCAATGCAGGTTGGATGGACTTGGGGGAACATCATACACCGACTGCATCAGAAACATGAGTCCTCCGATTTCTCACCCTCAAAGCTTTTTCCATGTTACCATCCTTGCAGATGCCTTGTACCAGTTTGTCCAGGCTCCTTGCAGGCACATGGCCATGGTTCTGCTGAGGCATTCTGCCCGGTCCAGTGTTGCTACCAACTCCAGTCAGTCCAAGTCCAACCAAGACTAAGTCAGCCCACTCAACTTCTTCCAGCACCATGCACTTCCTTCCCGTTTTAATTATGAGACTCTGTTGTCAGCTGAGTCCCTATAAAGCAGCACCTCCCTGGCTCTGGTGTCATTAATCTTCTTTATCAGTCCAGTAAAGGAAGATGTAGCTTGTTGGTATGCCCATAAAAGACAAGCAGTTACTGGCTGATGTGGCATTCAAACCCCTCCATGGTGGTCATTAAGACCTTGTATATCAACAATGGCCACAGGAGTCTCGGTAGAATGCACTCTTGATATATCCATGCTTTGAACTTTCGCAGGAGCAATGACTTAACCACTGCTGATAGCCAGGTTTTCAACTCTTTATGCATTGATTGGATTGCTGCTATGTATCTCAGGGTGTTGTCAAATATCTTTTTCACAGGCTCTTGATGGATTTCTCTGACACTGATGGAATAAGGACTAAAAAAGGTTTAAAACAGTGCTTTTCCGCTATATATCAGGCTGCATCAGACTACCTTGTAGATTATTATTTTCCTATAATGACACATTATACATTTAATCAACATTCTATTCAAAAAAGCAATGTCTCTTTTATGACTTCATAGCGCAATTACAGATGTTTGTAAATATTTAGTGATGTAGGCTAACAGAATTATGCATCTGCATTAATTAATCAACCCAATATTCTACCAAATGACTTTAAAAGAGCGTATACAGAAGAAATATTGGAAAAACAGTATTAATTTCGTTCTGTGCTGCTCATGTGTACCTCTCCTCTGTGACTCACTCAGCTCCATCTAGGACAGCATGTTCTAAACCGAGTGTATGGCACTCAGTGACACACTTCTACATAGTTCCATTTCTTGGATAGCTTAGCCTGAGAAAATAAAGGGTATAATTACCTACAAACCTAAATGTCAGAGGAGGGCTCTTTATATGAGCTGTTTTTAGCTATATTTCTGGTAAATTAAAAAAAAACATAAATGTACAGTATTTAATTGGACTCAGTTTTTACAATACCCAAATATGTTATTACAGAATAGACTATTCCCTTACTGGTACAGTATGTCTGCAGAGACGTTGGCTCGTTCATTTATCTAAGGCTTGTGTCACGGTGATGCCATTATTTAACTTTACTGAAGTGACAGTAATTAAGATCCTCCCTGGGGTTGCGCTGAGGCTGTGATTTACCATGTTTGTCAGTGTACGTCTGTGAGAGCGTGTCCGCACGGCTGTGTGTTTCTGGGCCGTGGCTGCTAAAGAGATGCTTGCCGCTAGAAATGGCACATACATAAACCACATGCTTATAATTGGTCTGTGTTTAAATCGGAGTATGTTCGATGCACGTTCATTATGATTGTGTTGATATACACATAACCTACTGTCCGATCTAACTGGAAAATTCAAAATAACTTTGTTTTAAAACTTAATAAATACAGTACTTCTGACTAAACAATATACGCAGAAAAGCATGTCATGTTCACATAGCATTTATAAAGTAATAGTATGCTCCAGCTGCTTCAGCCTGTTTAAAATAAAGAAAACCTGATATTTATGAGCCCAGCATGTGGCTATATTTGTTTCTATAAAAATAACAGCCCTTGTCTTAACCCTAGCTCCTTGCCAAACCCCTTTGGCTCCCATTAAACAAGATAAAATAGCAACTTTTCACAGATGCCTACAGTAAAACTACAAAGCGTGGCTACTGTTGCCTATTATTATAATGAGAGCTCTATAAAAACCCAGCATTTAGAGTTTTTTTCCACTTTACATGTAATGGTAACAAAAATAACATGTTTTTAAATAGATATCAATATAAAATTCATTTTCATTTAATCCACATGGGGTCACTGGCCAGCCGGTACCCATGCAACAACCCTAGACCAGTCAGCACTCCATCATAGAATAAACACACAGTCACACACATATTCATACACTTTCGAGGGTGACTTTCAAGATGGCAATGAATAAATGACATATATACATTACCATTTCTGCCAAACGTTTCCATTTTCTATAGGAAACTGCATATTGCGTATGTGAGTATGAGTAGTCAAACTTTTGACTACATTTAAAAAAATCTTGCCATTTATTTTGACCACTTCTGTCTTATGAAGCTCACATAATATTTTTTTGTTTGTTTTCATCTCAGCAACATTGCCTGTCTCTGTTCGTTGCTGCAAGGATTTTGACATATTATTAGAATCAGTCACATCTATTAGAACAGGTTACTGGATCCCTGTATCTCAACACATGTAATTCAAAATATTACTGTTAACTTATAAAGCACTTCCTGGTTTGATTTTTATTAATTTTTATACACCATTAATTTCATACATCATGTCATAGTCTTCAGATGCTGGGCTCTTTATCATGCCCATGTTCAGACTGTCTACAATGGGCGGAATATCATTTAGTGTTGCTGCCCGACCCTCTGGAATTTTTTTTTCCTCTGCTCTACATTCTGTGACCTTTCTTTAGAATTTTGCTTGGATGCAAAAAGATAATGATGAATAGATAATGAAACACTAGAAAACAAGTAAACCGTAGTTGTATTTGAGATGTACATTCAGAAAATGTTTATTATTATAACATATTACACACAAGTCATTGAGTATGTATGTATGTATGTATGTATATATGTTTAGAAAAAAAGAAAGAAAATAGAATAAATAATTCAATAAATAAATGACCATATTTACCTGTAGTGTGTTGCTTTCAGTAGCATTTTACCATAAATATCTAATCAGCCGATGACATGGCCACAACTCAGTGCTTTTAGGAATGTAAAGGTGGTCAATACAACTTGCTAAAGTACAAACCGAGCATCAGAATGGGAAAGAAAGGTGATTTAAGTGACTTTGAAAGTGGAATGAATGTTGGTTTTGAGTATTTCAGAAACAGCTAATATACTGGGATGTTCACGCATAACCATCTCTAATGTTTACAGAGAATATTATGAAAAATAGAAAATATCCAGTGAGGTGTATTTATGTGGATGAAAATGCCTTGTTTATGTGAGAGGTCAGAAGAGGATTGACAGGCTGGTTCGAGATGCTAGAAAGGCAACAGTTACTCAAATAATCACTGGTTACAACCAAGGAATGTAGAATACCATCTCTGTAGAAAGTATGCCACAAAGAATTAAGACAGTTTTGAAGGCAAAGGTGGGTCTGACCTTTGTTAGCAAGGTGTACCTAATAAAGTGACCGGTGAGTATATACGTGTGCTACAGAAGCTGATTCCGTGACGCATGTTCCGCAGTCTCCCACACAGGCAGTGCATTAAAAATAAAGCAGCTCTATACATTAAACCAGCCGCACTCTCTCAGTTTATTTAAAACACCGCTACTGGTTCTGAACATTAATTCGCCCTCTCGAAACCCGGTTATTTCCAGTTCGTAACCCTGAAAGGACCGTTAAAAATTGTAAAGTATAATAATAATGAAGTAACTGTCAACTGCTCCGGACCACGCGGGTGTCGCGTGACAACCCAAAACACTCTCTTGACATATCGCGTTAATAGATCACTTTAAATACGTGTACATTTAATGTAAGAAGTAAAAGCTAGAGAGTAATTGAGATAAAAAAAGACTTACCTGTTTCTGAGAACGTTGCAGATACGACCGCGCTGCAGCGCTGCGATGCTCTGCGAGCGAGAACTGTTTAAAATGACCAGCAGGGGGAACGCGCGCGCCCTTGTGGCGTAATGGTTCATGTGCATGCTGGGAAGTGTAGGACAAAATTGTCAGTAAATAAGAAAGAAAGTATGTTTTATTAACGTAATCCTCGACATCAGTATTGACGACAGGAACAAGGTTATATACTTACAAAAGTCGCACATCTTATAATCAAGTCACAAATAAATACACAAGACAGTGACAATTTAGCATCTCCAATTCACCTAACATGCATATCTTTGTACTGTGGGAGAAAACCGGAGCACCTGGCGTAACATGCGAACACGGGGAGAACATGCAAAGTCCATCCATTCCCAGGTTTCCCAATCCGGGGATCAAACCCAGGTTCTCTTGCTGTGAGGCCACAGCACTATCCACTGCGCCACTGTGCCACTGTGCCGTCCCATGAAAGAAAGGTAGTAAGTAGGTAAGTAAGTACGAATGTCAGTAAGTGCATAGGTAAGTAAGTATGAAAGAAAGAAAGTCAATAAGCAAGTAGGTAAGTAAGTAAAAAAGAAATTCAATAAGTAGATAAGTATGTAAGAAAAAAAAGAAAGAGAGAAAGTCAGTAAGTGAGCAGATAAGTAAGTAAGTAAGAACGAATAAAAGAAAGAAAGTCAGTAAGTAGGTAAGTAAGTAAGTAACGAAAAAATAAAGTCAATAAGTAAGTAGGTAAGTAAGTAAGTACGTTACTAAGTCAATAGTTAAGTATATAAGTAAGTAAGTAGGTAAGTAAGTAAAAAAGGCAATAAGTAAGTATGTAAGTAAGTAAGAAAGTCAATAAGTAGGTAAGTATGTAAATTAGTAAGTAAGAAAGAAGAAAAGTCAGTAAGTACGTAAGAAAGAAAGAAATTCAGTATAAACGTAGGTAAGTAAGTAAGTGAGAAAAAAATTAAAGAAAGTCAATTAGCAAGTAGGTAAGTAAATAAGTAAGTACATAAGTATGTAAGAACAAAAGAAAGAAAGTCAGTGAGTGGATAAGTGAGTAAGTAACGAATAAAGAAAGTTAATAAGTAAGTACACAAGTAAGTCAATAAATAAGTAGGTAATAAAGTAGGTAAGTAAGTAAATAGTTAAAACAGAGAGAAAGTCAATAAGTAAGTAGGTAAGTAAATAGGAAAGAAAGAAAGTCTATAGGTAAGTAGGTCAGTAAGAAAGTCAAAAAGTAAGTATGTAAGTAATTAAAAAATTCAGTAAGTAAGTATATAAGAAAGTAAGTAAGAAAGAAAGAAAGAAAGAAAGAAAAGAAAGAAAGAAAGAAAGAAAAAGAGCAAGTCAGTAAGTGATCAGATAAGTAGGTACGAACGAAAGAAAGAAAGAAAGAAAGTCTGTAAGTAAGTAAGTAACAAAGAAATAAAGTCAATAAGTAAGCAGGTGAGTAATTAAGTAAGTAAGAAAGTCAATAAACAAGTACGTAAGTACGTAAATAAAAAAGAAAAAAAGAAAGTAATAATAAAAGAAAGTCAATTAGTAAGTAGGTAAGTAGATAAGAAAGTCAATAATTAGGTAAGTAAGTAAGTACGAAAGAAAGAAAGTCAGTAAGTATGTGAATAAGTAAGAAAGCAAGAAAGTCAATAAGTAAGTAGGTAAGTAAGTACGTAAGTAAGTAAGGAAAACGTTTCCTGACTTGCTCCTCCAAAACACCCCAAAGTGGTAAGTAAGTAAGTAAGTAAATAGGTAGACAGGTAAAGTAAGCAAGTCAATAAGTCAGTAAGTAGGTAAATGGCCGTACACTAATGCTTCTTATCAACCCTGAGGGAGCTTGAGAGGTCCTGCAAAAAAGAATAGGATAAACTGCCCAAAATACATAAGCCATATAGCTTGTGAAAATACCCTGTAGACTCATGCTCAAATACTGTAATTGCTGTCAATGTACATGACATGGAAAATATTTCCAAATGGGATGACCCAGGAAGTGGAGTTTTCCTGCTCTCCCAGTGTTGGACCTTAGTGTGTGACTGTGTGTGAGGGTGTTTGTGTGCCCTATGATAAAGTGGTGCCCTTTCTAGGGTTTTTCCTGCCCTGGTTGCTGGGTGGGTACCGGCTTGCCGGTGGATAGGGTAGAGGGCTGGGGACCAAAAGTTCGCTGGTTCAACTGCCACTCTAGGCAAGTCATGGCTGAAGTGCTATTGAGCAAGGCACCCAATCCCCCCAACTGCTCCTCGTGCGCCTCAGTGGGGCAGCACACTGCTCCGGGTGATCACACCCAAACAGGGAATAATTTTAGTATGGGGATTAATATAAGTAATTAAAATAAATGTAAAAATCCACCAATGCACTAATTATTTCACTCAATATTACCAAGTACAAAAATGGTCTCAGCTTCTATCTAATATGATTGAAAACACAGGTAAAAAATAATATTTGTCGTCATTTTTCTGTGTTGATTTACACTTCAGATACGTGTTGTAGAACTATGTTACACCACTAGAGGACAACAGTAACCCTCGAGTGATACTATATAGTACATCTGTATGTGTGCCATGTAATAATGAAGAATTCAGTACAACGTCATGACTGCAATTGACTGATATTTCCTTTATAATAATAAAATGAAATAATATGACCAAATGCACTGAATATCCATAAAAATCTCTACCAAAATGAAGCAAATAGGTAAGAGCCTTTCATTGGTAATTACTGCGTAAGTGATTATCTTTCAGCTGGAAACAAGTTATTTGAAAGTGATGAAAGTGAAAGTGATACATTTTGCCACTATGTTTGCACACAGCAGAATTGTCCTCTGCATTTAACCCATCCATGCAGTGAAACACACAAATACACACACACACAGGTGAAGTGAGCACACGTGCCCGGAGCAGTGAACAGCCAGCACAGCTGGCCCGGGGAGCAACTGGGGGTTAGGTGTCTTGCCCAAGAGCACTTCAGCCATGACTTTTCGGTACTTGGAATCAAACCAGGGACCTTCCGGTAGCAAGGCTGGTTCATTAACCACAAGCCTACGTGTGTGCGCACCGCGTGTCTTTGGGGAGGGTGACCGCTCTGGAGGCACGGGCGCACACCTGAATAATATTTTCAATCCTTTCTTGAATTATAATATCTTTTTTAGTCTTATCCTTCCAGAAGCATTGGTCCAGTATTCTTCTGAATTGACCCTTGACCATTCACCAAACTGCTGATTGGCTTCAGTGATCATTTTGGAATGCAGCAACATACTCCTTGCAACCACGACATGCACACGATTGTTGTTCAGCGTCCTCCCAATGGCAGACTCATAAACGTTAACTGTATCATATAACATTATCATAAATGTAACCAATGCAAGTATGAACTTTAGTTTCTTAGACAGTACCTTATATTTTTATGACCTTACAGAGAATTTAACACTGTGCCCTTGGTGTGATCTTTGTTGGTCAATCACTCCTGGGAAAGCTAATAATGGCCTTGAATGTCTTTCATTTGTACACAAATGCTCTGACTGTGGATTAAGGTTTGGGAACCTTCTTCCAGCCTGATGATCATCAGCAACTTTTCTTCTGAGGTCTTCAGAAATAATTTTTTGTCTCCTGATATACTGTACCTCCACATACAGGGGTTAGACAATGAAACTAAAATACCAGTCATTTTATTGTGGGAGGTTTCATGGTTAAATTGGACAAGCCTGGTGGCTAATCTTCATTAATTGCACATTGCACCAGTAAGAGCAGAGTGTGAAGGTTCAATT
>JAOUQT010053568.1:0-10734 GCA_025769995.1 Xyliphius kryptos | reverse complement strand
AGGAGACCCTACACCATACTAATAAATTATTGTGGTCTAAAACCAGGTGTTTCAGTTTTATTGTCTAACCCCTGTAGGACAAAAGAGCCTCTTAAAGAAGTTACAGGTCTGTGAAAGCCAAAAATCCTACTATTCTCGAACAGTCAAGTGAAAGCCATGATCTTAATCCTATAGAAAGGCGATTTGAAATGCGATGTGATTGCAAGAAGCCCTCCAGCAACACAGATCTGAAATAATTCTGCATGCCGGA
The DNA here is from genome assembly GCA_025769995.1 of Xyliphius kryptos. Taxonomy (NCBI): domain Eukaryota; kingdom Metazoa; phylum Chordata; class Actinopteri; order Siluriformes; family Aspredinidae; genus Xyliphius; species Xyliphius kryptos. The sequence goes on along the minus strand of JAOUQT010053568.1, from coordinate 10,484 downwards.
GTGGACTCTCCCAGTCAGCGTCAGATATAGATACATATTTCCCAAAAGGGGAAAATACCAGCTATTACATCATAGGGTGTCCTAACATTTTCTTCAGTCAAAATTCATTTTTTTTTTGTTTTTTTAATTAATATTATATATTGTTGATATTATTATACTGACATATTGTTGATATATTATGCTGAAGGTGTCTGGGTTACCTGCAGGGTCTCTAGTGACATCTTCATGTTCTTCAATTCTCTTAAAAGGTCCATGGCACCATCCTAAGTTTAAAATGAGATTAAAATGATAGAGACATTTCTGAGGACATTTGTTGATAATAAAATCTTGAGTTGTGCACTTTCTGCAGAAAATGTGTGTGTGATTGCACTGGTACATCCCTGCATTTGTAATAAGAATGCCTGAGCATTTGTGTACGGTAGCGAAGCTAATATTGTTGTTGAGAAACACATTCAGTAGAGGGCAGTTCAGAGTAAAAAAGAAAATTATGTAGGTAAATCATATAAATGATTGATATTCCATACTAATTCACACAATTGTCTTCCGCCATTTTTCTTTGCGTCCATTTGGAGATCCTTACATCTTGCACTGCCCCCAAGGTCTCTAGTGGTTTTTTCCGTCTTGTCAACATCGGCAAGCTTTCAAAAAACGTGCAAATTATGTACGAAATGGCCGCACAATACAGACAGAAGGCTCCGTACTTAACTTTGAGCATAAATGAGGCTTAATGGTCCACCATCATATCAATGCCACGTGACTCATGGTGTCAAGGTGTTGGTAGGGATGCCAGTTCAGAGTAAAGAAAAACCTGGACCCCCATGGGTGCTACTGGTGTTTGCTTCGTATAAGACCCTGGGGGCAATGGATGGGGGGGAGATACTGAGATTGCTGACAGTGTTCACCTCGTATACGTTACCTGGGGATACAAGAGAGCGGGGAGAGGGGGGTTGGTTTCGGGGATGTTTGCTGAAGGTGTTCGCTTCCCATGCGAGATGAGGGGAAGGTGGTTTGGGGGTCAGTGGGGGTAACAGTAGGACATTTTTTACAATATAAAAAACCGAGACAGTCCCAGGAAAACCAGGACAGCTGGCGACCCTGGATGTTAGACGTAGATGAATTATGAAGAAATTTGCCTCAGAATAAATGTAAACAACCTTATGATCAGTTTCAAACACTGCTCGAATTGCATTATGGGATAAAACAGTGTGCATTGCTCGAATACTTCAAAATGTCTTCCGATGCATTACGTCATCCGGATACTTTTCGCGTACTGCTTGATGCATACTGTACATTCGGACACATTAGTCACTCACGCGTACTGTTCAGTGCGGAAGTACGCAATTTCGGACGCAGCCTACGTCTATGTTTAGCCTAAATGAGAAAACGCAGGGTTCCGCATAATTACTGTTACATGTAGTAAACAGTTTTGCAACGGAAAAAAAACGGTGTAACATACGCAGTGTTCGATACGAACACAATAAACCAAGACGTATGTGATTGTGTGTAAACAACACGGAAAAAGACGCAATAATAAAAACAGAATTTAGACGCATTAATAAAAGATGAACGAGTGTTTTTATTTTCAGCTACATGCTGACGAAAGTACGCGTAGCACTTCCACAGCTTTCGGCTGCAAACTTTGCGGCGCCGCAAGTCTGAAAATCTTTAATGTTGTCAGTTAAAATACGCTTCATGCTTTGCTCCGACATTAGACTTAATAATAATGTAAAGCGATGTCATGAAGTACTCGCGGCTGATTTAAAGTCTTCCATCACACACAGTGTCTATATTTATCCCCCAAAACCACAACGCTGCGTTAAAAACATCACGCAAATCAAAAACTGCGCACGGGAAGCTCGGCTTGATTTAACTGCCGCGTTGGTAAAAATGGACGCAACTGTCACAATCATTCGACATGGCTTTACTAACAAGCCCTTTCCAGAACCGTCCTCCATAACTGACTGTGCACCTGAAACGGAGCTTAGACGCGCCCTAGCGCTAGTTGCTTCCTGATGCTGCACCGCGTTCCGGGTACAGAATCACTTACCGTGTTGTTTTTGTGCACCATTTTGTCCAGCTTTTTTGCGATGCGCTCGACTTCTTGTTCTTTCGCCATGTTTAAAATAACACTTGCTTCTTAAGGTCGCACCTCCATTTATAGAGAAACGCGTTTGTTTTACGGCGATTTTCACATTCTTTAAATGGCCAAATGAATAGAAATTGCAGCGTTTTTCGCAGCGCCTGTTTTGGTGCTCTGAGGAATTGTGGGACTTGAAGTTTTTACGCCTAGTAACGCTGCAACGGCGTGTTTCCTAAGTTACCCGTTTTAGAACATATAACTAAATTCTAAGGCATGGCCTCATCATATTCACTGAACTGCAACATCCGTGTCTGTGAGAATCCAGCTGTCTGTTTAGTCGATTTTATTATTATGCACGTTTAATCTACCGTAAAGATCCTTCTATCCTCTACTATCTTCATGATTACTAGTAATACAGCTATCACTGCGTGTGCTGGTGCTGCAGGTGAATTAGCGAAAATTTTGCACCTGATCAATAATGTTTATTTTAAGTTTTTATTTTTTTAATATTTTACATTTTATAAAATGTATATTTCGTTATGTATGTAAATGAGGTAGATGCAACATGCATACATTTAAATACACAGTAAAACTTTTCAGATAGAATTAAAATATTCTAAATTTTAGTCGCTATTGATAAAAACATTGATTATTTTACTGAAGAAAATATCGTTTACTTAAGAAAATATCATGCACTGTTATAAAACCATTTTTAAATAAAACCCAACATATATTTTAAGCTTATTTTTTTTTTATTCACATTTAGTTTTTATAATTAATTAGTTATTTTAATTATATAATAAATTGTATTTAATTATTATTTTATTAATTACGTGTTTTATTTTGGTAAACATTATTCCAACAATATTTTAAAAAGATTTTGAGTGTGGTTGTGTTTGTGCCTACCTCACAGCAAGGTCACGTGTTCTATTTCCGGGTGTGGTGCCCTTGGGTCCTTTCTGTGTGGAGTTCGGATGTCTTCAATGTGTCTGTGTGGGTTTTCTCTGTGTGTTTAACCCGACAGTCCATGATCATGTGGTGTCCATGATCATGTGGTAGGCTAACTGGAGACTTTATATTGCCCTTAAAGCTGACACGAGATTGGGATGATCAGTTGTGGTATAAGTACCCCACAGAGCACTTCTTCGCAGCCAGCCATTGTGAAGAGATGATGTCTATGACATGTCACGACCAACATTAGAAAAATTTGAAATGTCAGGTCCGGTCGGGTAATGTTGCGTGAAGAGGTGTGCAGCTGATGTATGAGTTCATGTTCAAAGTGTGCACTGGGTTTGTCAGATCTTAGTTTAATTCTTAAATGTACAGAATACAAAGTCATTCTATGCTACTGTGTGCTTGGAAGTTTCTGGACAACCCACATACTGTATGTGTGCAACACATTCCTATGGCTATAAAGTGTATACAAATAAAGTTTCTTAATAATATTGAGTATAATTTTATCGAATGTGTCCATTAATATAAGGCACAGTGGATAGTACTGTTGCCCCACAGCAAAAAAGGTCCTATCCCTAGGTGGGACAACCACAGTCATTTCTGTGTGGATCTGTGTGCCCCCGGGTGCCCTTTCCCTTCCAAAGTCCAAAAACTTGTATGCTAGGTATATTGGAGATAGCAAATAGAATATAATATAATCTTTATTGTCAAATTGCCCACAACTTAGGTAATGTGTGTGTAACCTTGTGCATAAATATAAACTTGTGATTGATGTAAACTTGTTCCTGTCCTGTCATTAATAACCATTGACAAAATGTTAAATAAATAAACAATGGACTGTACAACGGGTGGTTGAACAGTTGAGGGTGCTGTTGCGCAATTTATAAAGATTTTTATTTTGTCTTAGGAGACAATAACGGACAGCTATGGACACGTAACGTGCTATTGGTGTCTATGAGGAATTGGAAATGCATGACTAGTAGGAATGTACATGTAATAAACAATTGACCTTTTAAATTCTATAACAGCAACCTCCCCTAAATAATACTGATCTAAATCAAAAGGAAGCCCTTATGTTGTTATAAGAAGCATCTCCATGCATGAAAGCATTAACTGGCACTCAGTATTTAACACTAGCCAACTGCACAGCTTATGCATTCATTACACAGACTACAGAAGGACTAATTTCTAAAACAGTCCACTTAAAAAATTAAAAAATGACCTTTTAGTAGGCTGCTAGAGACCTGAAAAGCTACTGCAATTTATTTCATTCAATTACCTTAATAATCTCTTGTCTAAATCACTCTGCACACCATGAACACACTCATTCACAACTACAGGAGATTTAGTATAACCAGTACACTTTTGAGAAGTTGGACAAAAGCTAGAAAAAACAGAAGAAATCCACAAATGTACACACGGATGAACACACAGATTACAACCGGAGCTAACTGGGATCCCCGAATTGTGCAGCAGGAACAATAATCCTAACCAACATCACATCTATGTTCAAGTTATTGTTATGATCTTGTGATACATCTACAGCCACAGTAGACGTGCATGAAAATACATATTTAACACTGCAGAGCATAAAAACCTGTTACATTTCTATTAAAGTGATTTTATATGAGATCTTTCCATAAACATTAATATTTTTACTTAATGTACATGCAGGCATGAAGTGTTTAGTACAGTTTATGTATTTCTGCTATACTGATATCTACTGTCATTATTAATGTTGCATAGCAATAAAAGAAGGTTAAATATATGAAATGTCAGCATCTCTGAACGCCACTAATAGACTCCATCGCTATTGGTATGTACATACATTACAACATTGTGCAGTGATGATGCCTGGTGTACTTGTTATGGTGGCAACAGCAAAGTATGCTCCCTAGTTTAGGAAACTCCACCTTTGTGTGTGTATGTGTGTGTCTAATGGGAAAGTCCAGCACTTATGTGGTTAGGAAACACACATGAACTCTCCCGCAAGGTCATCCTTTCATAAGTAAGGACTTCAATCAAATTCTGTTTTTAGTAATATTCCAACATTCAGAATTTTTTCATTATTTGTATATGTGTGTAAATTATATGAATTATATTTAGGCAAGTTTTCCTTACAGCTTGTTCCATAATTAGTTTTCATAAATATTGGTCCTTTAGCATTTTCCGGGTCTCCACAGTTAGTCAATCTTTTCCATCTCATTCTGTCCTCTACATCTTCTGCTCTCACACCCGGTACCTGCATGTCTACGTTGATCACATCAATATGCAGAGGTAGGCAATCCTGGTCCTGGAGTGCATAAGTCCTGCACAGTTTTCTGTTTTTTTCGTGCTCAAGCACATCTGATTCAACTCAGCTGTTAATTGTTAGAAGAGAGATATCTGCAAACTGTGCAGGACTTTGGCACTCCTGGACCAGGATTGTCTACCTCTGATACAGTATATTTCCTCTTTGGTATTCCTCTCTGCTTCCTGCCTGGCAGCTCCATCTCTAACATTGTTCTACCAATGTCTACTTTCTCTCCTCTGCACATGTCTAAACAACTTCAGTCCGTCCTCTCTAAAACTCCTGCACCCACTTTTCCCTGCAGCCTGACTGTTCTACCTGTATTCTGTCCTACTAACATTGACTTTTTTTCCCATCCTTACAAAAGCATACCGCCACCCCTTCAAGTTCTCTTCATAATCCACTGTGATTCCTGTCTGACCTCATCATTTAGTCTGTCCATCACCAGAGCAAACCAAAAGGGGCTCACAGCCGATCCTTGATGCAGTCCCACCTTCATCTTGAAGCTATTTTGCAGAAGAATGTAGATGTCTATCATACTGTATGTAAAAATCCCAACATTTTCCCAGGGCACCACAGAAATGCAAATGTTTTGGTACAACGCAAATATCTAAAAATGCATATGGGAAATTGCAATTATACTGAATTTGATATATGTGTTATACATAATTATAAATTGATAGCTCTTTATGCATATGCTGGCAAATCATCAGATTTGTAAAGGTTGACATTAACCAGATTACTTGGTGTAAATCTGAAATCGAACCTTGCTCTGTCTTTGAAAGTATTCTATAGAGATTGGCTGTTATAAGTGATCCATTTTGCCACTATGCACACAGCGGAATTGGTCCTCTGCATTTAACCCATCTGTGCACTGAAACACACAAATACGCACACAGGTGAAGTGCCCGGAGCAGTAAGCAGCCAGCACAGCGCCCAGGGAGCAACTGGGGGTAAGGTGCCTTGCCCAAGGGCACTTCAGCCATGACTTGTCGGTACTTGGAATCAAACCAGGGACCTTCGGGCAGGTCGCAAGGCTAGTTCCTTAACCACAAGCCTATGACTTCCCAAGTGTTATGAATAAAATAGAAAATTCTAATTAAATTAATACTAACTTATAATTAAGTTACAGGAATAATTATACTGTATGTGATAGCATGTGCCTGCATAGTGTTTGCCCTCTATATTCCTCTTTTCTATCATAATTTATAGCATCTATAGCTTTACAGTAAAATCCTTTCTGTGTGGAGAATGGTGAATTTAGTTCATGATAATTCAAGCTCATGAACAGCCCCATCTTCTACTGAGGATTAAAGAAGGTGTGCCTCATTAAACCAAACACAGAGCTTTATATGAAAGATCATCATCCAAGTCTAAAACTGCAAATCATCCAAGATCTTTATAGAAACAAAGAGACATTATCCTTGTCATTGTCAAGGGCCCTCTCAGTCTGAGATCATGGTGTGTGTTCTTGATTTCTAACACATGTAGAAGAGGATAAAACACACTGCCTGAGCCAGAAAGACAGAAACAGTCCCAGGCATCTTGTTTATGGCTTGTGGGAAATACTTTATCTCAGCATTAATCTGTTAAGTGCACACATCACTAATGGATCTGTTAGAGCTCTGAATTCTAAATGGCAACAGAAATATAGAGAACAAGCAATGACATCGAGTTACAGAAAACAAATCAGCTTTTGTGTGGGTTAGGTCAGTAATTTAAAGAAACACTGACTAATAATTGGTAACTTACAGACCCTGAAATAAATAAAATAGGTTTTCTATCTGACAATATGATAAGAATGAGACACAGTTCTCTTTTATCATCTCATGGAGTGAAATTCGGTAACCCTAGCCCAAACGGTTTAAATGGGTAAACCACAACCAGCCTAAACAATTGCATGTCTCGTTTTTCTAAATCTTATACAACTGGCTCGTTGTAGCACATCAAGTTCAAGTACTTGATACTTGCCTAAAGATTAATCAATGAGCATGGCATCAAACAATATGACTTGGGGCTGCCATGGCATAATAGCTAGAGAACTGGAGACACAAAGGTTGCTGGATTGGTTTCTGGATTGGCTGGATTGTTCCCCATACACCTCAATGTGGAGTAAACCCACACAGTCATGGGGAGAACATGTAAAATCGAACAGAATCGAACCTGGAACATTCTTCCTGTGTTGTTCACATATCATCCACCATGCCAAATCCATGCCACCATGAATGGACTAGCTTTGATCATACATATGTCCTGCAACTTACATTGACTGCTTATTGACGTTTGTTATCAGCTCTTACATATATCAAGCCTCATGGTACATATGTTAAATGCATCTGTCTTTTAAAACACCTGCATGCTTTCAGGTATCTCAGTGTTGAATCATTTACCCTGTGTCACAAATATCATAAAACCTTTTTAATACCTCATATCAAACCCCGAATCATAAAAAGTTGAGACAGTATGGAAAATGCAAATGAAACACATTGCAGTGTGTGTTACATTTACTCTGACTTCTGTTTCATTGCAGACTGTATGAACCAGAGATATATCATGTTTTTTAGACAACTTCCTGTCATTTATTAATGGAAATCTATTCAGGCCTACAACACATTCCAATAAAAAGTGTGACTGGTCAAGTTATGTGTAGTAATGAGGTGAAAAACTAAACGATGAAACGATGACTTCAGCCATGACTTGTCGCTACTTAGAATCGAACCAGGCTGGTTCCTTATCCACAACCTACAACTAGTATAGTTCTTATTATTATTATCATATTTATATTATATATTTATTATAAATATCGTATATATATATTTATTGTGTCATTATATAACAGCTGCCTTTTATGAAATCAATCATTTGCCATGTCTTAAAATCAAAATGACCCATTTCAAATAATGAATAACATACTATTGAATGTAATGATACTTATTCAACAGTTATGAGGAATATTAATAAAGACGTTCGTTCATGCCTGTTTACTGGAGGGATGTATGAATCAGACAAAATACGTTTTCTCTAGTAGATCATACAGAGGCTGATTCTCTGAACAGGAAGTACAGTAATTTAGCTACACAATGAATTCCGATAAACACATTTTGTATGTACACGTGTATGCACACAGGTGCCAGAACCCTTGGCACACTAAACTCTGTTGACCCTTCTCGTGCACCTTTTTACTTGCTTCAGTAGGCATACAAGTGACCCCTAAGTCTGCAGCAAAAGCAATGTCCATACAGCTATCCATCACTTAGTCAAGCATTCTTTTACCATTCAATATTGCAGACACCTTTACCCCTGTGGTAAAGATAACTGTTTAGCCTATCACTGTCAGTCCCTTTTATATTAAAAAAAAATATTTTTTTGTTATTAACACCACACAAGGCACCGGCTGTCCACTGTTTACCCAATATATACCCCTCTGACCTACACTGCTACAGACCATTGACACACGTATCTGACCCAGTTACCCAGCATAATGCAAGTATTCCTCACTTCTTCACCATTGTTTAGCTCCTCCAATGTGCATTTGACCCTGCTCCCCAACAACAGGCAGTCTTAACCTCATGAGTCAGGGGTGTCGAGCATTTCCCCTTGGCTAGGCTCAGCAGGACAGCCAGGCTACTGTGTGTGGGAAGGCCTCAGTGTTCTCACTCTCACACACATACCTCTTACACACCACTGCTCTTCCCATTCAGCACTTCCTCCTCTTTTCTCCTGCCTGCCACTTCACAGATGCAATTTATCTCAAGTTGTGTCCTTGTTGTTTTATACTGTATTTCTATGCTTATCCGGATTTCCCTGTTTCTTTTTATTATTCATATTGCCATTGTCTTTCTCTCTTTTTTGTTACAAATCCAATTTCCAAATATACCCACAAGCAGAATTTCATGGGGTTCTCGCAGAAGCTGATATAGAATGAGCACAATGTAAGAGTAGGAAGATCTGTAGAACAAAATACGGTGGAATTTCAGACGTATGAGAACATTCATGCTCATACATGGTATTTTGGCCACATAGAACCAAAAATTCAATATGTTCGGATTAAATATATACAGTAATCTTTCATACATTAAAATATGACATAAAGCTATACATTTAAAAAAAAAAGCACTTACAAAGTTGTTTATCCTGATGCAAAGAAGAATTATCCTTAAGTAAATGTATGGCATGTTAAGTAAATTGTGAAATAAACTTGATTTTATACTATAGAAGTAAAAGTTCAGATCATACCACCCTTGACTTTTATATTTCCCTTTATACAATTTACTGTAAATTAAATTCTGCATTAAATATAAACTTAAAGCTATAAATTGTCTTGCTCCACAGTACCTAAATGAGCTACTAATATTTTATGACCTACATCAATCAAAAGTTGTAGGCTGCTTGCAGGTTCCTAGAATAAAGAAAGTTAAAGAGGGTGCAAGAGCTTTCTCTTACAAAGACCACAGTTATGGAACAGTTTTCGACTAATGCTATAGACTCTGACACAATCTCACTGTTTAAGTCTAGGCTCAGGACATATTTGTTTACTCAAGCATCCTGTTTAAAATTATAGTTCCTCTTCGGTCAAGGTGCAGATCTGGAGATTCATGGGCTTAAAAGTATTAGTAAACTGAGAATTTTGGATGCTGTCTCCTACCCACTCTCATACAAACATTGAGGTTTATTGACATTGGATTAGCTGGTTTATTTATGTCTCAGGGACCCTTCATGTCTACCTTCTGGATCTCGCTTTTAAGTATGCTGCATTATTGAGTATCGGCACAATGGAGTTTGTACACAATCCACGTTTCTTAAACTGCCAAATTTCAATGCTGATACAATGCTTTTTATTTCTATTTTATGCCATGTCTCTTTTTCACCTCAGCTGGGCATATTACTGCTAAGAGAGGGTTGATCCTGGCCTTGTCTCCTGCACCTGCCTGGCTCGCCCTGGATTTTGGCTTTCAGTGGGATAGTGCAGGGGTTGGCAACCTATGGCCCGCGGGCCACATACGGCCCTTTGGTCTTTTTAATCCGGCCAGCTGAAGATCTGTACAGATTTCCCAAATGCAAATCATAATCAGTGTTTGAATAACGTGGAATTACAATATGGCACGATTAACCGAACTACAACTGGATTAACCGAAGTGACTACTCGTAAGAGCGCATCCT
>JAOUQT010053561.1:0-10734 GCA_025769995.1 Xyliphius kryptos | reverse complement strand
TTGGTCCTCCAGCTGTTCCTTTTTTGTACCTTTAACTTTTCCAGCCTCTTATTGCCCCGTCCCAACTTTTTTGAGATATGTTGCTGTTATGAAATTTGAACTGAGCCAGTATTTGGCATAAAATTTCAAAATGTCTGACTTTCACCATTTGATATGTTGTTTATGTTCTATTGGGAATACAAAATCAGTTTTTGACATTTGTAAATTATTGCATGTTTTATTTACAGTTTTGCAACTTTTTTGGAATCGGATTTGTACAGATTTGTTAGGTACAGACCTACAAGCCGAGGTTTAGAAGATAATTCAGCAAGTCGGAACAGATTTTGAAACACAGCCTTGTCCCTTATCTAATATTCACACCTCCTTTCTCAACAAATGTTCCTCAACAAAGTAAATTAAATACATGGAGTCTCTCAAGCTTTTTTATGCTATTTAACTAATCATGGATTTCCAAAAATGTATTTATAAAATATCTATATAATAGATATAAAGGAATATAATATAAATAATATATATAAATAATAGATATAAAGGAATATAAAGGAAAGCATGGATGATTTGTAACACAAGTGTAGCAAAATAACATATGCACAAATTTCATGTAGTTAAAATGGCATTACTATTATAAAATAGCATACAAACTTCAGTGTCAAAGTTATCATTGTTAATGAATTGTTTGACCAAAATAGCATTTGTATTTATATATAGTATATAGTCCCAAACAAATAATCATAATTCAAAATATATAGCTACTTTGATATACAGTATATCTCAGGTTTCTTATGTTATAGCCTCATTCCAAAATGGTTTATTATATTTTTTCCATCAGTACCCCACACAATACCCTATAAAGACAAAGTGAAAAAAGTTTGTTGAAAACTTTTACACATTTTGTTTAATCAGTCCAGAAATGTTTGTTTTTTCATGGTCTGAGAGTACTTTGACATACTACAAGCAATTTGTCTTTTGCCTTTTGCTGAGGTGTGGCTTTCGTCTGACCACTTAGGCCTGATTGATGGAGTGTGAATTGGGACATACAATGCATCAGAAACTTGTCTGTACCCTTCCCCATATCTGTGCCTTGATACATTCAGGTTTCGGAGGTCTATAGACAATTATTGGACTTCATTGATTGATTTGTGCTCTGCATTGTACTGCTAACACTGGGACCTTTATATACAGGTGTGTGCCTTTCCAAATAATCACCAATCAACTGGATTTACCACAGGTGAACTCCAACTGAGTTTTCAAAACAACTGTAGTGAAAACAGGATGCACCTGAACTCAACAATATGTGGAAAAACTGTGAATACTTTCCGGTTGCATTGTATGACTACAGATTGACAACACAATTGTCAACATACATACTTTCCGTTATAAATATTTTAGCAATTTTGTTATGTATAGACACTAACGGCAATAGACTGCACATTTTGCACATGCACATATACAGATTTTCTTATATATTTAAACATTTTCTTATATACTTTGCATGTTGTAATGTGTGCAATTGTATAGCGTATGTATGTGACAAATAACATTTGATTTAATTGGAAGACAGATACTCTATTTAGATAGAGGGCAAAAGAATTTGAGTGTGTGTATTAGAAGCGTTATTAAGAAAGTGAGTGCATATGAAAGGAAGTGAATTGTCAACTCCAAATAAATTTTTGTACATGAATACTCACACACACACACACACAAACACACACACACACACTTTCACTCTTCCTGCATTCTTTTACTAGTTAGCACTTGTTTGTGTGTGTGTGTGTGTGCCTGAGTGTCTTTGTGTAATTATCTATCTAGTGCATTAAAGTTTAACTAAATCTTATTTTAACCTTAATCCTGATTCTGAATTTAATCCTGAGATCATGGTTTAGACCCTGACACACTTCTACTTCTTAAAAGAACACACACATTATAAAATAAAATTATACTCACTGTGTAGAAAGTTTCCCTGTGCCTCGCTCTGTGTATGTATGCGGATATGAATTTGTGTGTGTGTCAGAGCTGCTGTTTGCTTCCTCTTATTGAGAACTCAAAGTCCGCTCATTGAAGAGGGAGTGTCAAGGAATACGTTTGACACACACATGAACACACACATATGAGGGAGGAGAATAAAATGTACATGACCATTTAAAGGTGTAGTACCAACCCTCTTTTGCTATATTTCCCCCTCTCATTCTTATACTGTGTCCCTCCTTTTTCCTCATTCTTATGTTGAAGCGGATGGGAGGGGTTGCATGATCATGGGTTGGAGGCAGACAGATTCTCTGAATGCCTTTTCCACCCCTCTGCTCAGAATGGAAGACTGAAGGAGGAAGACATACAGATTGATGAGAGTAAGGCTTCAGTTCTAAAAACTGCAGAAAAAAATAATGACAGAACTGTTGTTAGGATAAAAAATAAAGAATCATGGAATTAAATAAAGATAATAAAGAGTAATAGAGACAAATATTACATGTTCCCTTAATCTATTCAACAATGAGGGTTAGACTAACATCTGAGTTTGTATGCTTTTGATAAATGCTGCAGTACTAATTAAAATGTTAAAGAAACATGATTGTATTTCAGTAAAGAACATATTACATAGCAGACCACACTGTAGATAAAAAATGAAATCTGCTATGTTTCGGACCCGACTTGTTTGTCCACTATATTTCACATACATTTAAACCTTTTGTCATGTTTTGTATTTCAGTCTTATGTAGTGTCAAAGAATCACCCAAATGACCTATTGTTTCCTACAGCCTCAAACGGCCTGCACTGGATTGCCTAGCATCCTCTTGCCATACTGTATTTTGCCCAGGTAAGCAATGCAACTACGCACACAGAGAAATACACACGCACACAAACGTAAGCATAGATAAGAGTTGTAAGTTAAGTTGTAAATATTTATATCAACTTAATTTATTTGAGAACTGTGAACTGTACCATGTATGTCACGGTGCTACCATTATTTAGTTGTAGTGGCATGACTGTGATTAAAATGCTATATGGGTTTGCACTGAGGCTGTGTCTTGCCGTGTTTGTCTGTGTGTGTTACAGCATGGCTGGGTGCGTCCCGGCATGGCCGCTCTGGAGATTTTTATAATTTAAAGACATTGTTGTTCTCTACAAGTATGCCTACGTTTCCTGCTATACAGCATAGTATAGACAGTAGTCAGTATGTAGTATATACTACTCTATTTTGCAGTATAGTAGTATGCCATTTCGAATCCAGCCCCATCTGACACCAGATGTCTTCAGGTCTCGTCCCAACATGCACTGTGATGTCATTAACTAGTTACAAAAGAATCATATGACACAAAAACACAGTAAACTTCCATCCCTGTCTTAAGATCATAATAATTAAATCTAGTGTCATCACATGTTTCACACACCCTTTAATTATTTTTTGACATATTTAGCTTGAGAAGAACCAGACCCAGAGGTGAATCTCATCTTCATTTGGGTTATAAAAGATTAACAACCTGAAAAGAGTCTGTGGTGCGATTTACAAGATGTTGCAAGAATTCAGGTGGAAACCTGCACGAACAATTTTAATCAATATTATCCAAAACTAAATCTAATACCTGATTAGGCCACTACAAATTAATAAAACCTAAACATTATATTCATACATGATCCAACAAGAGCCAGCACCACTTTAAGTCGTTGGCCTTAAATCCACCAAAGTCATATACATGTATTACACACACTTGAAAATACATGCATGTGCTATTTCAAATAGATATTAAAAATAAATAAACACAAAAAAAGTCACACATTTCTCTTATAACCCTCAGTTTTATTTGAGAATATACAATATTATACAGCATAACAGATAAAAAAAACTGAAACAGAAATGCTCAAATCTGATAAAACTACAGTAATTCTGCAATTACGTTTACTTTCTTTTTGTAGAAACTGTAAATTCTACTACTGATAATTCATTTGAACTTTTATCTATGAACATGTAAATTACTGGGTTACATTATTAGTTTACAAATAAATAGTCTTACAAAGGTCAGAGGTTACCAAGATTTCATGGCAAGCTAAAGCTTGAGTATTATTGATGAACACTATAAGGCACTATAATACGTAAGCAGCAAAACAGAAGAAAAAGTGAAACATTTAAATGTCTTAGAGAAAGCTGTGCAGGTGTTAGCATACTTTATACAGATGTTTCTAAAAAGACTGATAGCTATTGAGGTTAGTTTTTTTTTCCCATGGGAATAATACACATATACATTAGAAGATACACAATACTTCATGCATCAGGATGATCTGAATCATACTTTTTCTCTCATTCTCCTTCTTTCATTTTGCTGTCGTAACTTCCCTGGCCTTTGTATGCACTCACATAGCCACTCGTATCGGGGATGTCCTCTCTTCCAGCTTTGGCTTTTCCTTTTCCCGAATCGTCAAAGCGCTCCTTGTGTGATCCGGTGTATTTACTGGTGTCTGTCAAACGGTCCACAGTTCCAGACTTTGCCGCTTTCTAGACAAAGAAAAAAGGTACCATATTGACTGTTGGCTATGGTTATACAGAATGTGTTTGCTGATGAAAAAAAGGTACTCAGGATTGTAATATGCTCACCGTGATGCCTACGTTAGCAGGCTCTTTGCCTGCAATAAGGCTATAAAGTTTCTGCTTGGCCTCATCCTGGCTTTTCCCTTTAAAGCGCTTTTGGGCCAGCTCCATAAGTGCCTGGGTGAACTGCTCAAATGTAATCACGCGTGCCGATTTCGCTCTGAAACACCCAAATACAGAAAACTCAGGCTTTAATTCCCTTAATATTCAAATATGACTCACAATTTATTCTATAGCTTTTTTGTACAAAGGGACATTGTCAGAAAGCAGCTGACAAAATAATCCTAATTATTTTATCCACATTGAGCAAGTCAGTTGGCAACAGTGGAAAGGAAAACTCCCTTAGTTGTCAAGAGGTAGGAACCTTGAGAGATACCAGACTCATAAGGGAATCCCATCCTCATTTGTATAACCAGCTCACTTTAAGTGTGTATGTAGCTCTTATTCATTGGTTATTGAGAAAACCAGATGCTGTGGTACTTTTTCCTAGAAGGCAAGGGGTTTAGGGTGTAGGGTTTCAGCCATGTTGCATATGCATCATGTAGTGTAAATGTTTGTGTTGGAAGGAAGAGAGGCATTTATGATTTTATCACTATCTTCTTCAGGGTCTTGCAGTCTGAAAGTGTGATGCAAGTAATTCAGCTGCTCAGGATGCTTTCGATAGTCCGGCTGTGATTGCTTGGAAATGGAGCTGTAGTTGAGCAACGAAAAGAGGTTTCCTGCCAAAAGAATCTGGTGTTCTCAGCGATCTCTACAGGAAAGCCGTCAACGTGCAGAGTAGAGGGGTTGCTTGGTGGTTTTTGAAGCGAGCAACCATCTCTTTTGTCTACATTTAAATTGTTGACTTTATAGCGTTAGAAGTTAGAAGTTGTACCTCCTCACTTATGCTGACTAATCATTCTTGCTAACGAGACCTGTTGCACATTACTATGTCAAGTTGTGACACAATGTTTATATGTGGGTGCCAAGAGCTACAACATGTCTATTTATTTATTATCTGATTAACTATCCCTCTCATGAATACAGTATTATAACATGTAATTTCGTTTAAAACACATCATAGACATTCACAGTGTCCTTTAGAGCTTATGCACTTAACCTACATGAACTATTAACATTATCCTAGGGATTAAAGAATGCATGTTACTAATAACTCAAATACCTTTAATCCCTAATAGTATAATGCTATGTATTATTTTCCTCTGAGCCAGGATTGTCTGCCACAACAATGGTTGGTGCAATGAAAATTTAGTTGAAGTGTTATTATGATGTTCTTAGAATGAAAGGTGTGCATGTTTCCATAATATTTATCTCAGTTTGGGACAAACTGCAGGAGGGGGTTCTGCAGACAATGGTCTTGATAGTAGCTTGTTTGCAGATGGCTGCAGATGACTATATTTCACCCTTAACAGCCATCTGTATGGGGTTAAGCAGGTCAAAACCGTTGTTTAAAGAACTGTTGTTTCATAAAAAAGCATTGCTGGGGAAACATGAGTATTAGCACACTTCTGTATGGCATTAGAAAATTGTTCACTCTCTGATAAAGTGATTCATGCTTCTGTGAGGAAAGCTCTGGTCAAACCTCTCCGCTAATCCATTAATATAATTATGGTAATGGTACAGATAAAATGTGCTGTACATTTTGAGGAACATTACCAATGCTTGTGAAAAGAACTGATGGCAATTATCTCTGCCTCCATCATGTGAGCATGATTTTTTTCATCGATAAACAATACTGAGCGCTACTTCTTAGTAGTTTTATCAGAAGGAGAAATGCTACCAACAATTTGGGCTCTAGCAGAAATTGTCTATGATATAGTCAGTTAATCTTTTTTTACAACCGGTCACACTGCTGAAAGGTTCCTAGGTATCCTAGTTGCTTTACTATGTCAGGCAGTAATTATACATGGATCTCAAGAGAGCTCCACCACCTCTCTTTGTGTATATCTCACTTACATTGAAGCATAACAAGCATAATTCTATAAAAACACATTATTCCACAGTGCTCTCTAATGCTTATGTGAGCTACTTAATACATAACAATCTTGGCAGTTGTAACGATGTGGTTGTCATGCACTCCAGGATCAAGATGCAGTGGGAGGTGCTTTGGCCTAGGAGCCTTTTCCAGTCAGTTGCTGAGCTGCCAGCTGGACTGTTCATTCTCTGAGCACTCTAGAATTTGTTCTGATCAAGATGCTTTCCATATGTTATACAGAGCTGTATACACATCAGCTGTGGTGAGGCAGAGCACCTAGGCACAGGGATGAGGGATGGATTTCCTCACCATATCATCATTTTATGCCTTAAACTAAGCATAGACAATGTTTGACACATGTTCACATGTTCACATGTTCAATGTTTAATTCAGGTTCATGGACAATGCAAGGTTGCCAAACTGGGAATAATAATCTTTAAAAGAAAGAGCTCAGGATAATTATCTTGCAAATATAAGTAATATATCAACATATAGCTTCTGATTAACCCTAGCTTATACACACTTCACTTTGCTGAAAATGATGTCCACATCAGTGCTGGTGACATTCTTTCCGTCGATCAATTTGCAGTCCTTGCACAGTTTGGCAAAATTCTTCCCACTCATCTCCTTCCCTGTGCCTTTGGTGTCTCCATGAACTGCAAATTTCTTAAACGCTGTTTCAACCTCTGCCAAAGAGGCGGAGTCAGAACCTTCGGCCATGCTGCTGAAAAACAAAGAAAAGCAGGTACACCATGAGCAAAGGTGGAAGCTAAGGGAAAG
The DNA here is from genome assembly GCA_025769995.1 of Xyliphius kryptos. Lineage (NCBI taxonomy): Eukaryota > Metazoa > Chordata > Actinopteri > Siluriformes > Aspredinidae > Xyliphius > Xyliphius kryptos. The sequence continues at coordinate 3,400 of JAOUQT010053561.1, read as the reverse complement.
AAGCTAAAATAAACTAAAACACTAACATTTAACAGCAAGATATGATATTTTTGTTACAGGACAACTAGTGTGGACCCAATTACATGAGCAAGGAACAAGAAAAGATGTGTTGGAATCTGTGGCATATGCTGAACCCATAATGTGAGAGGCTCTGATATAGTGTATTTTATGGTTAAAAATAGCCACCCTTAAGACATAGAATGAAATTAGAAATAAAATAATATGCCTTAAAGTTGAGGCTTAAAAAGGGAAGCTTCACTGAAAGGTGGAGAAAAAAAATAAGCATGGAATCGCAATTAAAGTTGTCATGGAAGTTGTCAGGAAATGGCAGACTATTAACTCAGAGTGAGACATACTCCATCAGCAAATGACAAATGAAGCTGCAGGAAAATATTAGAGACTGGCAAGGAGCCAAGATGCCAGAGAAGATGTTTTAATGAAATAAAGATAGAAAAGGGAATCACACCAAAATTTATATTACTGTCACTGCCACATTACCTCGGGTCATCCCTGCCGCTTCTCTACTATTTGGGTCAGCGTACCAGCGCACCTAATATGATCTAAAAGAGAGCAACAATGTGACAGTGTGTCTAGCCTATGCTCTGATAAAATAGACAAAGACAAATTTGTCTCTAATTAACATGGTCATGTTAGGGAAATGCACTTCTGGTTGCTCTACTGGCACCCACATCTTAGCCTCATGGTTGGCAGCAGAAATGCACCCATTTTAGGGCCCCCCTCTAGGGACTACCCCTGTATTTTTTCTTAGGGTTTGCCTGAACACTTGGATGAGGGTCAGATCCAGAATGTGCCAGGCTGGAACCCAAAAACATTCAGCTCCACAGAGCTCCACTCAGTTCCACTCCACCTGAGACATGAGACAGGGAATGTGGGGTGAATCCTCATAGAGCAAGGCATTTGGTAGGAGACTGTGTGGACATGCTGGGGGGAAAGCCTTTTGTAACCAGCTTTGGAGAAAAGTATTCACAATCATTTACAATCATCCTCAAACATTTAGCTATCAAACAACAGTTGATACCAAAAGCAGTCAGACAGAGTTGGCTCAGAAGTTTTCCACAAGAACAGGAACAGATCTGAAGCTGGCTGGGCCCACTGTAACGGGATTGGTGATGGCAGGCCTTCTGTAGCAAAAACAAATGCAGACAGGCCTGCTGTAATTGGATCATACACAGACGAGCTTGCTGCAGCAGGAATTGGCGCAGACGGCCCATCTGAGGTGGTATGAGACGCATGGCTGCTTTAGTAAAATGTTTCTTTACAGTCTAGGCTCTAGATGGATCTGTCTTTGTGGCCGGATCATTCTGTAATGGATTGCGTTGGTAAAATGACCTGAGTAGTTGCAAATTCTAACATGCATGAGTTGGTTGCTTTTAGAGCTGGCATAATGTACCCAGAGATTTTGCTGTATAATGCACCTAGACTTAAATGGTGGTTAAATTGCTAAATGTGAAACAGCCCTAATAGACACTGATGATTTTAGGGAGAAGAAACAGACACAGTGCTGAGCACATTTGGAGTATAATAGTGTTCTGAGAACAAAACCAACATGGAACAGAAATACTTCATTAACACTTAAAAAGAACATATGCTAACTGTAACAAGCACTCCCGGGCGACTTTACAATTCTAGTCACTCTCGCACACTACTCTCATAGCAGAAGAGGGAGTGTGTGTTAGAGAACACAGAGGCATGACACGCCGGAAATGTGGGAGTGAAGGTGACTTAAAGGACTTGCTTCAAACCGTACCATGGAGACAACACGAGAGATGCAGGAAAATTAACATTAAGGAACATTACTAATTAAATTAATCAAAAATTCATCCATGTATTTCATGTCATCTGAATCTGATGATAATACTCGCGACGCATGATAACATCATCATCAGATGACATGCAGTACATGGGATTAAAAAACAAAAGACATAATACAAAACAGAAAAACATCAGCTAACATCAAATGGGATTTGAACATTGAACATATACTGTACACTACACAAAAACAAGAAATAAGACTGGTATTAACAAAACTGAACATAAAGTCCTTCACACAATCCAAAACAAGCTGCACAACTTTATTACGTTACCTTACTTTATGTTACATTAGTTTAGTTATGTGTCCTCACCTTAACCAGTCACTCTAATGATACGCGCCAGTAACAGACTACACACACATATTTATACTGGCATAATTCATGAACGGAGATCTGTCAGGCCTAACTAGGGGGTGTGTACTAGACTAGGCTGTAACTCAAAATAGGAGCCCACTTGCGCCCTTGAAGTGAACATAAACAAAATCTTAGACTTGCAGCTTACGGCTACGCATAATCTAAAACAAACATTACAAAAACATAACAAAACCATAGACCATAAGTCCATAAGGGCTTAAATACAAAAACTAAATATAGTCCGTATTCGCTATCTCTGCGAATACCTAACAATAATTGTTAAAGCAATAATGGCGGCAGATATATTACATTCACACATTCATTAATATATTGTACATTTTTTACAATACTGATTCTTCTGACACACAATACTTGTTTCCACTCTAGAGGACTTACTACTATTTGTGGGTCAGATGCGATCTTGTTTTGCTGCAGTAACTGAAACTAAATGTTTTTGATACATTTTTATCCATTCTGCATATCAGTATTGGGGAATTTTAGCCCATTCTTCCATGCAAAATAGATTGCTCCGAATCCCTAAACGTGTTTAAAGAACAGACTTTGCTAGATCACTCTTCTTAAAATAAAACTAGATTACCACTTACACCTGAGTGGCCTCACATGGACTGACTCAAATTTCACCTTCAAATTATCTGCTTACATATACAGAATGTACTGTAATATGAGATTTTTATTTTTTCTTAATAAAGACATAACTGAGTCTCTTTAATTGTCTATGTAATTTTAGGAATTGTGTGACATTCTGATGAAATTTTACATTAACGTAATGCAAGAATAAAGAATGTTTTCAAGCACCACATACAAACCCAATTACAAAGAAAGTTGGGTCAAAATACAAACTGTAAATAAAAACGGAATGCAATAATTTACAAATGTCAAGAACTGATATTGTATTCACAATAGAACATAGACAATATATGAAATGTCGAAAGTGATATTTCATGCCAAATATTGGCTTATTTGAAATTTCGTGACAGCAACACATCTCAAAAAAGTTGGGACAAGGCCATATTTACCACTGTGAAGATCTATTCACATTTGACATTTGATATGTTGTCTACAGGGGATAGACAATGAAACTAAAACACCTGTTATTTTAGTGTGGGAGGTTTCATAGCTAAATTGGACAAGCCTGGTGGCAAATCTTCATTAATTGCACATTGCACCAGTAAGAGCAGAGTGTGAAGGTTCAA
>JAOUQT010053534.1:0-10735 GCA_025769995.1 Xyliphius kryptos | reverse complement strand
GATTTTTCTTTTGAAATGTAGTGAGTAAAAGTAAAAAGTATTAAGTGACAGAAATACTCAAGTAAAGTACAGATACCAAAAAAAAGTACTTAAGTACAGTAACAAAGTACTTACACTTCGTTACTTACCACCTCTGCTTTGGATAAAAGCATCTGACTAAATGTAAATCTAAAAAAAATGCCGTATTTTTTTACAAACAGACAGAAGAAGCTTCACCACATAAAGATTCCTCATTTCCAGATCGTCTCGTCTCGTGTTGGAGTCGAGTTTGGACCCTGCAGTGATTTAAACGCTGTAACATAAATGCAGTCAGCATCATGAAGCTATTAGGATCTAATGAGTTAATAATTCGAGAACATTGATGCTGGTTACAGGACAGAGAACCGGCACAGCATCTCTGAACTCTGGGACATCTCTGGGACCTGGAGACGCTTGGCTGTGTGAAAACATCTGCACAATGAAGCAAGTTAATCAAAGTTCCATGTGTGGGAATGTTTTAGAACGTGTTCTGTGCATTTGGTTTTTCCGTCCTATTACTTAAAATGATTTAAAGCTACAATCCTAATTTCACTGCTTTAATTCTTTAAATTCTCTGACAGTGGGGCCTGGCACCGTTAGTCTGTGGTACAATAGAACTTTAGAACCGCTGAGCCCTGCAAGCACCAGACTGGTGAAACATTAAGCTGCGGTACAATTAACATTTTTAAAAGTTTTTAAAACTGGATGCTTCAAATGCAAAGCTGAGGGAACCATTAGAGCATTAAGAACACCAGGGTCTGAGAACCATGACCTTTAATGACTTTGGGACATGGGATTACTGGAATTACCTAAGAACATTGGATTTCATGAACATTTGAACTATGAGAATAGCTGAACTTTAAAAACAAAAACACTTTGAGAACATAGAGAGTCTGAGAACATTAACTTCTGAGAACAGTGGGTTCTATTACTCTGAGTTTAAGAGACTTGGGATTTAAACACCCCAAAATATAAGTCTTAGAACAAAATTAACGTCAATAACATCAAGATTTCGGAACACAAGGTCCACAACTTTATGATCTTAGAACATTGAAGGTCTATAACTTTATTTGTTAAAAACACTGGGCTCATTCTGGTCTTAAACGCTGGAAGAGCATTAGGCTTTAAAAAGAGTAGGATGTCCAACTAGAAGAACTCTGAGTGTTTGGAACTTTGGACGCCGACATTAAAACACAGAAGCAATAAAGTGTTCACCTAAAAACAGCAGTAACTCTGAGGATCTATAAAGATCTGAGGCCTGAGATGTAACTTCAGATGTGGGTTTGCTGACTTCACAGGTATAGACAGTGTGTGTGTGTGTGAGTTTTATTTATTAGGGTCTTTATTGGTCTTAACCCTTTCTGAGTTGAGCAGAATTGAGTTGTTAGAGGAGATGGTTCCTGCCGTGATACTGGAACTCTCTCTTTCGGTGGAGAAGTTTACAGTGGGCTCATTATCTCCGACCCTGCGGCTCTGTTCTCCTCCATCAGTGTGTGTGTGTGTGTGTTTATTAAATGCATCTGGACACCACATGAAACACAAAAACACTTACTCTACCTCAACACACACCCCACACACACACTTTTACGACAAAGACGCGAGTCAGCGTGATTAATGACGATAATGATGATTAAAACATGTTGTTCCGGTCCTTAAATCTGATTGGCTGAGCCGTGACATTACTGACAATAACACACACCTCTGAGTGCTTCACATTCATATCAATTTGTGATATACATTTTGTTCCCAATGTTGTAATTTGGCCACTAGATGGCAGTTTTTAATAGTTAGAGAAACCGGAAACCTGTTACTCAGCGAACAACGCTCACTTCAAAGCCCGAACTAGATCACATCGCAGAAGAGCAGATTATTGATGATATTGCTTTCAATAAACGTATTTAAGTATCAAATCAATAGTTTTTTTTTTATTATAGTGTGCGTCGAGCCTATCGACACCTTTTTCCTGTGATTTATTCCCAATAATACCATGTCGTCTCGTACCATATTGCTTTATTATAATCGATTATAATGGTATGGTACTAACATGAGTTTCATTTGATTTATATAAACAATTTTTATGTAGGGCGGCACGTTGGCTTAGTGGTTAGCACGTTCTCCTCTCAGCGCTGGGGATTCCCGATTCGAATCCCAATCTGGGTGGAGTTTCCACGTTCTTGCCCGTGTCTGAGTGGGTTTCCTCCGGATTTTCCGGTTTCCTCCCACATTCCAAAAACATGGATTCAAGGTAAATTGAATGCTCTAAGTTGCCCTGTATAGTGTGTGTGTGTGTAAGTGAGTGTTTACCCAACAATGGATTGGCACCCTGTACTGGGTGTATCTGCCCAGCGCCCAAGACGTTCTCCCCTGAATGAACAGGGTCCGTGTTTCAGATTGGGTCCCCTGGTGGGCCCCCCGGTGGGATTTATTTGGAATTTTTAATATCTCTATGAGTGTAGAGGTCGTCCTGTCGTCTCTGCCAAAATTGAAGTTTGTGAGGTGAATGGAAGTGTCCAATTTAATCAGGGCCCGTGTTTCAGATTGGGTCCCCTGGTGGGATTTTGAAAGTGAAAACTGCTTAATTGTTCCAAGTGCATTGTGGGGAATGACGTGCCAAGTTTCGGTGCTTCTAGGTATTTGGGAAGTGGTAGAGTTAGTGAGTGAGTGAGTGAGTGCATTGGGTTTTATAGGTATAGATGATAGAGATAAATAAAATGCAGTGATTATGAATATTGTTGGTCAGTTCGGTCCTCACTTGTTCACTTCATCATGTAAACTGTAACGTTACAACTAATGGCTTCCACTGGAATTCATTCATGGCCTGAATCTCAATTCTCAGCGAATATAAAGAGTCGATTGTGTACGATGGGAAACTGAAGGGTATGTTACCCCCCACCCCTCCCTCCGGGGAAAAAACCCCCCAAACATACAGTATAGATGCGATGCTGAGTGATGAAGGGTCGTCTCTGAGGAGATGTTCGGTAATGAAAGACTGCTGCCATGCATTTCTATTCTACTGTGTGTGTGTGTGTATGTGTGTGTGTGTGTGTGTGTGTGCTGACGTGGCTGTGGTGGTGGGGGGTGTCATAAAAACTGCAAATTCCTCATTACCACTCTCAGTCAACATAGCACCTCAGGCTCAGCTTTACTTACACACACACACACACACACACACACACACACACACACACACACAGGCTGAAAACAGATTAAGTCATAATCACACATGGTCTGTAATACCTCTATAAAGAACATAACAAGGACAGATGTTTTGAGATCTACAGACTCTGGAACTCTCATGTTCCTTTTGCAGCTTTAAAAGGTTCCTCTCTTATCCAAAAGGTTTCTCAGAGATTTTGAAATATGACTGTAAAAAATTTTGCCCATTCATCCAGAATAGCATCTGTGAGGTCAGACACCGATGCTGGATGTGAGGACCAGGCTCATAGTCTCCATTGTTGTTCATTCTAAAGGGGTTTGGTGAGAACAAGTTCTTCCACGAGCAGCACGGTGGCTTAAGCACATCCGCCTCTCAGCGCTGGGGATTCAAATCCCAATCTGGATGGTGTTTCCATGTTCTCCCCGTGTCCACATGAGTTTCCTCCGGGTTCTCCGGTTTCCTCCCACAGTCCAAAAACAGGGATTTTAGGTGAATGGGTTTCTCTAAATTGTCCCCAAAGTCTGTGTGTCCGAAGGGTGAGGGTTGTGTCAGGAAGGGCATCCGGCGTAAAACACTTGGCCAGGTCCAATATGCGAGTTCATCGTTGTGGCGCCCCCTGAATAATAAAAGGCTGAAAGAAGAAGAAGAAGAAGAAGAAGAAGAAGAAGTATTCCATAACAGTGGGTGGCAACGTAATGACCTTGAGAAAATGTAAGTCTGAGACCAGTTGAGAACCTCAGCTTTGGCTCACATATCTCATATCTAAAGAGTTGAGAACAAACGTAGAAATCTTGTTGGTCAGAATGGAGAAAGTAGGAATGATGCCATGCCCCACGTTAGTCATGCTGCTGGAGAGTGAGGACTGAATTTTGAAGGTCCAGAGAGACAGCACGTGCAGCGAGAGCAGAGAGTCATGGAATGTTCTTGCATAATGTCTTTAGTCATGCATGCCTGCCGCTGTCTCCAGCGTTGAAGCTCAGAGTGTACATCGGGATCAAAGGCCTGTCTGTGAAGAACTTCATCTTTTCTCTGTTTGTCTGTTTTAACGTGTTCTTAACGAAGATTCGCTTTTTCTTCAGCGGGATGTTAAAGCTGCTGGTGGGAGGTGCGTTAATGGAAACGGACACTGATGCTGAAAATTTCTCTTCTAATTCATCACAAAGCCCCTCCCAAAGGTTTAGGTGAGGGCTTTGTGAGGACCAGTTCTTTAAAACGCCAAAGTCCTCACTGACTCATCTAATTCTCCCGCTTCCCGAGTAGCTACAAGGCTGAAACTTGGCACTGTGATTAACTACCATGTGCTTGGAAAAACGGGTTCTTGCGTTAGTTTGCTCGCTATCGCCATTGAAAGCAACGCCTCGGGTGGTTTGGCGTCTTGGCGAGTAGCTACAAACTGAAATTTGGCACAGCGTTTACCTACCATGTGCTTTGAATAATGGGTTCTCGCTTTCTTCCGTTAGTTTGCTCGCTATCGTCATTGAACGCAACGCCTCAGATGAATTGGCGATTGGCGAGAACCTACAAGGCTGAAATTTGGCACTGTGATTACCTACCCTGTGCTTGGAAAAACGGGTTCTCGCTTTTCTACGTTAGATTGTTCGCTATCGCCATTGAACGCATCGCATCGGATGGATTGGCGTCTTGGCGAGTAGCTACAAAGCTGAAATTTGGCACAGCGATTACCTACCATGTGCTTCGAAAAATGGGTTCTCGCTTTCTTCCATTAGTTTGCTCGCTATCGCCATTGAACGCAACGTCTGGAATGGATTGGCGATTACCTACAAAGCTGAAACTTGGCTCCGTCATTCCTTATGGTGTTCTTGGAAAACCTACTGATAAATTCCGTAAGAAAGTGAGCACATGGACGCTGTAGTCCCAACTCACACTATATTCATTCCTCATATTCATTTCAAATATTTAATCGCCCCAAACCTCCAAACGCCATCACTCATTCAAACCCAACTGCCAATCAGGTTCACCATCCTGGTGTAGTGTGGGTTTTCCCCGTTTTCCAATAAAAATCCGGTTTGTGGAGGGGGAATGTTTTTTTGCAAGGGAGTGGAGGAATTTTGAAATCTACCCATTCTCATAAACACACACACACACACACACACACATACACAACAACAACAAACACATGGCTGCTTTTCCACGTTGATCAGCGTGTTACTCTCACAGTGGGAGAAGAAAACACAAAGCAGATGTAGTTATGACATCACCATCTCAATCACGCGGAGAACAAACAAGCGCTCAGAACGGATTTATCGGAGCGGCAGGTGTCTGTGGGTCAGTGAGCTCAGAACCGAATCATCCGTTCTCATTTGAAGTTGCATCTCTAACGTACTCTGCTTTATGATCCGTGCTCCGGATTCCTCTCATTCCTCTGAAGGTGGCGCTCCAGGTGAAACACCTGCAGACTGTCAGGAGGAATTCCATCAAGATTTAAAGTGTGAAAGTTCACGCAGCTCTCAGCCAAACACGTGCAGATCGGACATCTCCAGTCTGATTCATCGTGTAGCAACAACGAGGACGCAAAGCTAATCAGATTAGAACGCAACGCGAGGACGTTCCATCTGATTCTCACAGACATGGATCGTCACAACAAATCCATTAATTACATCTGAAGTCTGTCCGTCGGTCTAATCCATATATTTACCTTCCAAACAAAAGGTCTGATGGGTTTATCATTAAATTTGTATTCTTAATCCTCTGAAACTTAATCTCATCCTGATCTGTAACTGATGACTGACGTACCTTCTATACTGTTAACTGAAAAGTTTTCCAAAATCGAATCCGATCTGCCCCATTGTTCCTGTTAGACTGGATTGTCTCATATATAAAAAAACCAGCCGACTAGTCGTGCGTTTCTACGGTGACTCACTGGTCAGGTGATTAGAACTTGTAGGCCTATGTATAGGAGGATGTTTGGTTGTGTTCGCTAGCTGTATAGAAGGAACCATCAAACAGAAGGAACCGAAAAGCGTTTCGTTTTTGCAAGAGCATGATGGGAATCAGTCTGCCGAGTTGGCGACGAACGTTTTGAAAGCCTTGTTTGTAAAATCAGGAATCAAGGTTACTGGTAACGAAAAGAGATGTAAAATGGAAATGTGGGAGGGACTTGTGAAATGAAGGTCTTCTGAGTGGCGTGTTTCGATGTAATGACTTCTTTGTGTACAAAGTTTGCAGTGCCACCCTGTGGCTGGAGTATGATGAGGCTGAGCTAACTCTGGAGCAGGCCACGTAGAGCTGGCAGTCGTGCGAGAAGTAGTCATGCCCAACGACTACTTGAGAGACTTGAGAGACTGATCCGGAGATTTGGTAGTAGTCATTGTGAAGCACATTTTGGATTGGGTCCCCTGGTGGGGCCCCATGGGAATTGTTTGGAATTTTTGATATCTCAAATAATGTAGAAACATCCTGGACATACCTGCCAAATGTGAAGTTTGTGGGATGTGTGGAAGTGCCCAATTAGAGTAGGGCCCATATTTTGCATTGGGTCCTCTGGTGGGTCCCCCGTGGTAATTTTATGGTAATCTCTATGAGTGTAGAGGTTCTTATATATCTCTGCTAAATGTGAAGTTTGTGAGGTGAGTGGAAGGGCCCAAAATTCTACCCCCCCGGTGGGATTTTGAAAATGAAAACTGCTTAGTGCATGGTGGGGAATGAAGGTGCCAAGTTCAATCTTGTAGGTAGTCAGGAAGTAGTGATGAGTCAATGAGTGAGTAAGTGAGTGAGTGAGTGAGTGAGTGAGTGAGGGCTTTGGGTTTTATTTATATAGAAGATATTTCCCCCAAACCAGATCACATCTCTGTTTGTTAAGAACAAAACTGAATTATAATGATCTGATAAGTCAGACAGACAATCCCCCCCCCCCCACACCAAATTACAGTGTAAATTGATTTCGATTTAATGCCCAGTTGGCAGAGCCTGGCATTGAGCGGTGCGATGGTTTGATGGAATGTGGTTTGTTGAGCGGCTCGTGGCGACTGGAGACCCCTCCACCAATCTCTTTATTCTTTCATCTCATTCCCAGCATTCTTTTGCAGTCCGGTGAGAGACACCCCCCCCCCAAAAAAAATACACACATACACACACACACACACACACACACACACTGTCTGAAAAGTCTGTTTGTTCAGTAAATTCTGTTCTGATAGAACCTGCGCTCACTCACTGACCCGTGGCTGAAAAACGGCAGAGTTCATGTTAACTTTATCTCAGTCTGTAATCCAGGATTACGGTTTAATCTCAGCGCTGTTCCCTCATCAGTACACCTGCCTCAGCCACCTGCAGCGGCTGGCCAACTTCAATCATGTTTACTCTTCTGTGGTTATGAATAAGACGGCACGGTGGCTTTGTAGTTAGCATGTTCGCCTCTCAGCGCTGGTGATCCCCAGTTCGAATCCCAATCTGGGTGGAGATTCCATGTCCTCCCTGTGTCCGTGTGGGTTTCCTCCCACAGTCCAAAAAACATGGATTCCAGGTAAATTGAATGCTCTAAATTGCCCCCTATAGTATGTGTGTGTGAGATGGCACAGTTGCTTAGTGGTTAGCACATTCACTTCTCAGCGCTGGGGATTCCTGGTTCGAATCTGAACAAAGCTGAAACCCGCCTCCGTCATTCCTTATTGTGTCCTTGGAAAACCTACAGAAAAATTCCCGTAAGAAAGCGAGCGCGTGGACGCCGTAGTCCCAACTCACACTATATTCATTACATATATTTCAAACCCCACTCTATAATCATACCTTCATTTAATTATATAAACTCCAAACACCATCATGCATTCAAACACAACTGTTCTTTACATGAAGCGTTGAAAAACTGGCGCCTCCGCTGACGGGAACAAGCCATTAGGTTTAGGTTCAGAAGAATTTCCTCTTAGATTTTGGTTTCTGTGGTAAAAAGTTGTGTCAACTTAAAGTATTTAAAGGTTTATTTTTATTCTTATAAAACAGATTTCAAAAGCTTTTTAAGAAAGTAATCATCACCAAAAGCGGTTGAGATGGGATGGTTCCCTTTATTTTTCCTTTTTTCCAGGTGTGATGACCTGAGCGTCCACATAATTCTGGCCACGCAGTTCTGACAGGACTTTATTTTGTAAGGGTTTATTGAGAGCTTGCTGTCAGTCTCCTACACAATGCAGTGTTGTTTCAGGGCCACGCCCACAAAAGCCTTTCCTTTTAATAAAGCGGGTCTCCCGCCAAAATACCAACATGTTCCAGCACCACCGAAGGGCGCGCACCATGTCCTGCAGACAAAAAGCTGGAGTTCAGAAGTCTGGATACAAAAACCTTCAATGATCTAATGGAAATGTGAAGCTCTGCGTTACATCACCGCGCCCTCATTCACCACAATGTGCAAAGAATTACAGAATCCTCTGAGTACACATTCCCACAGTTACTGCAACGTTACTCACATTCCCAAAGTACCCCAAAGTACCATAAAGACCCCACAGACCCATCTGTCAAAACAGCGTAGAGTTATAAAAACTAAGGACTTCTTGCTAAAGTCTTTAAAACAAAACATATAGTCGTTATAGCACCCCCTATAGACATAGGACCAAATTTGATTGGCCTCCGCACGGACAGACGCTGAATGTAGAACTTTTGAGTGAAGTGTTTTTAAGTTTTAGAACTTTTTATTTTATTTTATAAATGATGCATTGATTTGTACGTAGCTGCCTGACCGAACGGAAAATTCCACTTTTTGTTTTGCTATCGATAATGAAGAGCACGCTCTGCTGAACCCGGAGGAAACCCACACGGACACAGAGATTACATGGAAACTCCGCCCAGATTGGGATTCGAACCGAGAATCCCCAGCGCTGAGAGGAGAACATGCTAACCACTAAGCTACCGTGCCGTCCTGATGAACATAAACGATACAAAATATTACGGTGTGAATGAATATGAAAAAAACAAAACTCTGCTGTTCTGCTGCATGACATCCAGTTGCATGATGGGTAATGACTTGAGGCCCAGCACCAGCAGAGAGTAAATGGTGTTCAGAAGCATAAACTCTCTTTGATCTGTGTTTAACATGCCATTAAACATGAGTGGGTACACGTCCTGACACCGCGCGCCCTCATTAACACGATGCACGCAACGCGCACCACACATCACCACTTCCTCTTACACATCAGCACGTTTAATAAGCGTGCACAGAGCTGGAGCGTGGTGAACATCCAACGCATCAAACGTTTGGAATTATTATGACATCACAAGTTAGAAAAGTGTAAAGTTCATACAAAGGGCCAAAGGACATGCCAAGCGCCCGCATCCTCCTGTCCACTCTACCTGCGTGCCAATCGCTATCAAGATGACATGCCAAGTGCCCGCAAAATCCCATCCACGTTACCTGTACGCCAATTGCTATCGAGAGGACATGCCAAGCACCTGCGTCATTCTGTTTACTCTACCCACGTACCAATCTCTATTGAGATGTCATGCCAAGTGCCATTCGCTATCGAGATGACATGCAAAGTGCTCGCATTTTCCTGACCACTCTACCCTCGTGCCAATTGCTTTCGAGATGACATGCAAAGCACCCCCATCATCCCATTCACTTTACCCGTATGCCAATCGCTATCGATATGACATACCAAGCACCTGCGTAATCCTGTCTACTCCACCTGTGCACCAATCGTTATCGAGATGACACACGCCAAGCGCCTTATATTATACATTTTATTTTGGGGTGCCTACCCCTTTAAGGACATTAAGAATGTTCGTTTCCAAAGTTCCAACACCTTTAAAGTTTCATGGTTAGAATTAAATGTTTAAAGTGTTCTTGTGTCAACAAAAATAAAGTATGAAGCTTTTATATTCTCTGTCCGTTATTTAATAAGCTTTATGTCCTGTTTACATTGTTTACATTGTTGTGTGTAACCTAAAGATTTATATTCTAGTATTAATATATATTATACAATTTTACAATCTGTCTAATAAGATTTTAATTCATATGGTTAAATAAAGCAACGTTCCTGTTCTAACATTTAGGACTAAACCTGATCAGTGCTGTTACCAGTTGTGCTGTGATCGTTAAATCCAGGTGTTTTGGGATACCTGCGGGTGCTGATGGGTAAATTTGCGGTTGCTCTCACCATATGGCCAGGCGATCTTTCGGGTAGTCCAGGCGGTCGAGGCAGCCCAGAAAGTACGGCAGGCTGTGTTCGGAATTGCGGGCCAACAGCGCGATCAGCACCGTGGGCTTCAGCGCCGGAGAGAGCGCCGTGCCGCCGGGCAGCAGAGCGGCCAGCACACCAACGAGCAGCGCAGGTGACACGGGTAACATCGCTGCAGCAGCCGCCGTGGAGATGGAAGTCCAGAGTCTGAGCTTAGAAAGAAAGAGAGAGAGCGAGAGTCAGAGAGACACAGAGGGTCTGTGTGTATTTACCTCTCCACGTGAGGAGCAGCTCTCTCTCCTCCCTCTCTCTCTCTACCTACACCGCCCTCCACCCAAATCACGCCCCCTCACCCCAAATTCCTAATACACAGGATTTACATTCAGGTATAAGGATGTGTGCCCCACTGAGCCTTGGTGCTCCCAAGGTTTCTTCT
>JAOUQT010053517.1:0-10735 GCA_025769995.1 Xyliphius kryptos | reverse complement strand
ATTTTCTACTTTTTAGTCCGTTTAATAAAAGTGTGTTTTTTTAAAAGAAATATTTCTTTTATATATATTTTTTTTACTCACATCTCGCATTTCCTCATTTTCTTATTGAATTTGTTGTAGTTCCCCAGCGTCAGGTGCGCTAGATTATGCCACTAATTTCCTTCATTATTTAACCTTAAGGCTCTCATCTACCCAGTGTTTTCTCTAAATGCTAACTGCAGGGCTGCTGGCTCCTACACAAAACATTAAAAAGCATTAGTGGCAACAATCACCTTCATTTTAATAGATAGATATTTTAATTACAATATAATTAAAAAAAATGTGTTTCCTGCTGTTCTACAAAGAGACCTGGGTCCGTATGTATCAAACTTTTTAGCGTGGAAATTTGGACTTAAGTGCTCAAAAATTCTTAGATTTGCTCCTAATCACCGAGTTAACTGTAAGTGCCAGTTATCAAAACTCTGAAGTCTAAGAATCACTCTCCTGAAAAGTTAAGACTGCTCCAGAAGTCTCTAAAGTTGTTAAGAGTTTCCACTGGGGGGCAGAGATGGCACTGAGAAGACAGCAACGCGTGCAAACCTTCCAAGAGCGAAAAAATGTCTTTGAAATGTTTCATGACTTTCAGTTAATTAAACGATATAGACTGGACAGAGCAGGAATCATATTTGTCACTGACTTAGTAAGAGATGTCATCTCATTATCAACTACACGCAGCAACGCCATCCCAGCTAAATTAAAAGTAGTGCTAATGATTTGGGACCATCCCCACCAACAATTAGCCGAGTTGTCATGCAAACAATTATGGCACTTACAGGGCGACACATCTTCATCAATTTTATTGACTTTCTAACAACACCCTGTGTCATCCAACAGAAGCAAACCCAGTTTATGCAGATATTCTGAATTCCCAGGAGTTGTAGGTGCAATTAATAGCACTCACATAAAGATCATTGCTCTCAGCATTAATAAGGATGTTTATGTGAACAGAAAGAGGTACCACAGCATCAACACTCAAGTTGTGTTTGATGCGGAATACAACATTTTAGATGTTGTACCCAAATGGCCTGGGTCAACCCATGACGCTCGTATTTTCACTGAAAGCGGCCTGAACAAACTCTTTGAAACAGGACTTGTGACACCCGGATGTCATCTTTTAGGTGATAAAAGATATACCTTACGCAGGTGGCTGCACACACCGTTTTCCAGAACAGGTGACGGAAGCCCAAATCAACTACAATAGGTGTGTCTACTATGTTATCCATATGTATTTAGTTTTTGCATAATCCTAATTTAGGCTATATCTTATTAGTTTTCGTGAAATCATCTCACAGGGCACACCGTTCTACACGAAGTGTGGTAGAAAGTTGGATTGGCCAGTGGAAGCGCAGATTCCACATTTTACAATTCGGTACAGTCCGGAAAAAGTGTGCCGAATCATAATGGCATGTGCAATTCTTCATAATATTTGTAAGAAACGCAACATCCCTCCCCCCAACACTGGAGAACAGTGATAACGGTGATAAAGATGGAGATGAGAGCACCCCTGCCAGCACACGTGATGCGACTGGCCACAGACAACACTTTGCAATCCTTCATTTTAGGTACAGATGTCAATTTTATGTATAAATGTGCACAATAATTAGGCATCAAGATAAGCATGGCTTTACATTTTTATTGTTGTTCCTTTAATTCTTTTTAGCGCTGGAGTATAATATTCATACTGCAATTTCAATACTTTAATTTGTAGCTTTATCTTTTGCCTTTTCAGTTCCTTTATGTCATTCGGGAGTGAATCCTCTACCAGACCTCCTTCAGACACCAACTCTTACTCCGGCCAGTCATGACTTAAGGTATTTGGAAGCTCGGTCAAAAACGGAAGAGCAGATGGTGAATCAGTGCTCAAGCCAGCAGGGTCCATAGCACGATCAGCTTCTTCATTACTGACGATGCAATAAATTTGAATTGATAATTAACATCACAGTGTTTGTGTAAAAATGTAAATAAATGATTAAAAAAAACAGCCTTTGAGATGGGTTTTTAAATTTCAATAATGCAGGATCCTGACCCCCATCCACACCACAAATCACTGCATTGTCTTTTCCAAGGATACGCTGCACCACTTCACAAACTGTGGTAAGAGGCTTTCCCGGTGGTCCACTGCCTGAATGTGATTCAGTTAGAATGTATGCAGTCTCCAAAATAAATCAGAGAAAATATATAAATAACAAAAGAAAGAATGGAAAATTATACATACCAGTGCGTGTCATATATGACTTGTAGGCAGAAATTTCTGTTCAGCTTTTTGACTTTTCATTCAGATGGTGAGCGAATGCAGGCAACATGAGATGCAGTCATAAGTCGTGAGATGTCCTCCCAAGCATTTTTTTTGTCCGCACTAGTTAGTGTGGGACTGAACTTCCTTTTTATTATATTTTTTCATTCTTCAATTAACTCTACAAGTGTAATGGTTTCCTTTTAGAATCCATGGCTTTAGTGATCACAGCATAAATGAAAGCTTTTCATTGATGAAAAGCACATGACAATTTTTTAATCAGCCTAGCACCTGTTTAAATTTAAAAAGTGATTGCAACAACATGAAGACTTGTTTTTATTCGGATTATTTAATAACAACACGTATACAGTGTTTTATTTCAGACATTCTTCACAAAAATAATAATAGCACCATTCTTAATTTGAATGTGAAAGTATTTCAAAGTTTTTAAAACTTTGATCTTGATATTTCTCAGGAAATAATCTTAAACTTAAAATCCGATGCAGTGTTGGTTCTTGCCGGGTGTTTGGAAATGACGTCATCCCAGAATTAGCTTTGCGGCACCGACAGGTGTCGTAAATTAGCTCTTAGACTGACACGTAGGAATTACTCCTACACTTCGCTTAAAGTGAGACTGAGAGGCTTAATAAATCATTTTTTGTCTCAGCTTTTAACTAAGAATAATTTTAGACTAAAGTCCATTCTTAGCAGAATTCTTAGGAGAAATTGTAAGAAGTTCAATACATACAGGCCCAGGCCATCGTTTAATAATAGATGCGACAAAGGGTTCATCAGAAATGATTTCTCTTCTTTTCATGAAAATTTTACTTCAATCTTTTGCTTGATATGTGTCATGTAAATATTTTTCTTTTTCATATCTTCTTCCTTTGCTTTTCTCTAATGTTCCAGGATTTCTTCATCACATTCTGCAGGATAATCTGGGAGAAAATTTATCTCTGAGCGTTTCTTTACACCTTTTTGTGATTGGTGTTTGTCCTTTGTATTCACTTGGACTTTAAAGCATCCAGCTCTGTGCAACTTTTCTGGCAATAGTTTGCCATTTTAGATTTGAGGCTCATTTTCCACCCATGCCACCCAGTCTCAGATCCTGGCTCTCTAAGACAGGGATAGTTCTGAACTAATGATACTGCTACATTCTCAAATTCAAAATCAGTGGGATAAGCCTTGAAAGAATAAATGGCTTATGGTACCTCGTCCATGTCACGGCACTGAAAGACGAAGACCAGGTGAGACCAGTTTATTAGGTACTGTCGGTAGTAAATCCCACAGTTAGGAACAGTTCAACAAAGGCAGCAGATCGGCAACGAAACCAGGTCTTCTCAGCGTAGGAAAAATCTCCACAAAGCGCGCGGTAAATGAAGCACTCCAGAAAAGGTCCAAGCCGTGATTAGCCGCTGCGTACTCCCGTCGGTACCGTGGACTCACTGCAGGATAGGAAACAGGTAAAGCCTAAAAACACTCTCCCCTGGGGCAGGTGAATGAAACAATACAACGCACAGAGGGAAGGTAATTAGTGAGAGATGACACTCAGGTGATTCAGGTAAACGCTCAGTAATCAGGTGCGAGTGAGCGTGCTGTAGACGTTGGCATGACAGTCCAGTATTTCCATTTTTTTTTTCATGTCCCACATCTAGTATTCCATATCAAATGAAAAGGAAGGTATGGGAAATTGTGCTGGCCACTGCTCTGCCCGCTGGCAAGAGCTGGATGAGGATGATGAGGACTGACTTGCTGTATCTAATGTGAAGTCTGACATTTCAGTTTATTTTTCCTCTTGTTCTGGTACCGGTGTGATAAAAATGTCCCAAAAACACTCAATGTGGCTTGTTCAGCAGGGAGTTTACAAGGTTGCAAAGCTGGTTGTTAAATTCAGGATCTTTATACTGCAGAGAGAACCCCCTTCCTAGCTGCAGTCTTTCACACAGGATGTCTTTAAGCTCCTCTGATGTCAATGGAGTTTGAGAAACTGACACTTTTCTTATATTTTCTGGCCCTAGGATCACTCGAAGTAACATTGTTGCAAATTTTGCTGTAAAAAAAAAATGCGGTAACAAAAAGCGAAAAAGAGGGAGAAAAATGAACGTTCAACTTGTCCCAATAAATCTTTCAAGTGACACAAGCAATCTTTCTCGAGTTTTGTAGACTGTAAGAGGTAAGTGGATGTTAAGTTCCAATGGGTGAACAACTGCTATATCTGCATATGTACTCTCAACAAATTCATAAACTCGAAGATGTTCAATGTACCATGAACATTGTTTTTCAACATGTCCACAATCATAATGTTAACAATTTTGCAAAACTCTAGTACCAGAACAGTATCCTACAGACAAAAACATGCCTTTTGTACAAGTGGTCCCATGAATGCAAACGGTCGTTGCAAGAGACGCTATGTTTTTATCCTTATACTCACTCTCAATTTCACTTCTCAGTCTTAGATCAACGGAAGACACCTGGAAAATTTTCGCTTTGTGAAGACAAAATGGAGGTTTAAAAAATGTGGTGAATCAAGAACATATGCCTTCATGAGTTGATGTTTGCTTGTCAATGTTTGTAAGATGTTTTTGAAATTGCGCGAGTCATGTATAATCTTCTTGAAAAAGCTGTGTTTTGACTTAAACCTTATGGTCCACATATCAATTAAATTGCCAAAGCAAAAAATGAGTGTCAGGAATGACTTTGGTGCCATCTCCTGGATTCTGTGTTTGTGCTCCCAGTTCAGTATGTGATTCGTTTCAGCTGTGTTCCTGTCATGTGACTTCCCCTTGAATGTATTTAATTACTTCCTCCCTTGTGTTTAGTGTTGAACCTTGTTTGGGTTTTATACAAGTGTTGCGGTTTGTCGTGTTTTGTGTTCCTGTCTGTTTTATTTCGTTGTCTCTGCAATAAAAAGACTCATTTCTACAGCAGTGTATGACTCGAGTGCACCCGTGACGATAAGATAGGGGTAATGTTCAATGAAAAGGTGTTTTGGCTTAAGTTTCTCATTTGGAAAAACATCTTTTAGCATATGTCGATGGTCAGAAATGTTGGTCTCTAAGTAATATTAGTAGATAATAGAAATAGATTTCCACTGAAAATGTTGAGGAGGCAACTATTTCTACTATGCCCTTTAGATCCATTATTGTTTCCCAGGCCTTCTCTTTTTTCGGATCTACATTACCTACCAAAAGGGAGAGAAGTCGAAGTAATCTCCAGTTCTCAGGTTCATTTCCACTTATGAATTTCTTGGATTAAAATCGTTGTGGAGTTTTTTTGTGGTCTATTGACTTTCAGAATGGTCATATGGGAATGTCTCAATAATAGCATTAAGACTGTCCAATGTGAAATATGGACATTTTGCTGTTTCATGATTCTTTAAATGAGTGCGTTGGTGCTTGAAAAACATTTTTTCATCACAGATATCTTTAAAGTCACGTTTTACAAATCAGTGTGGCAAAGTGTAGTTGTTCACATTTAGAATGCTATCTACTTTAAGGCACCTACTGTCTGGAACATACACAAACAGTCTAAATACAGGCACTGTAGTGTGCTGTTACACGATTGATATCAGTGCTTAGTCTGTAATGTTGATCTTGATTTACAATGATAAACTTACAATATTGACACTCAGTTGCTACTGGAGTAAAAAGATTTTTGCAAACTTGAGGTGGTTTGAGCTGTAGATTGCAGCACAGTTGTGGGTCAGCAAAGAGAACAGCGGTGGACTGAGCACACAGCCCTGCAACCACCTCCCCCCCCCCGGAAGTTGAAATTCAACGAGTAACACTAAAAATGTGTCAAATATATATGTATATTTACAAAACTCACATAGACACAGTTTAATCCATAGTCTTATGTTTATTGATCAAAGCAGGGGAGAAGCAGTTTCAATGATCAGGTTGTGAAGTCAGATTATACAATATGAAATACTTAATGGGTTATAAATAAACAAAACACATTTGTATTGGTTCCATTAAAATATAAGAACTGACAGAATGTATTATATAATAAAAAGGAAAAGTAAAACATGTTTAACAAATAAAACTAAAAATATTCATTAAAAAGTTATTGGTTTTTAAAGCTTATTCAAACTCAAGGTCAGTAATTTGTTAATCATTTAAATCTAAATAAATGAGTAAAACCTGAACTCCTATAGATGAACTCTAATGATTCCACATATACAAATACTCGATTAAAGAAGGTTCACATGAAGAAATCAAATCCACAATAACTACCTGTTTTCTCAGTAAATCAAAACACCAGAACTTCTGTATTTATTGAATATAACAAAAGAAAAAAAAGAAATTCGGAATAAAAAAAACATTATTGAATAATAATAATAATAATATATATTTTTGATAATTGATAATTAAATTAACCATTAGTCTACAGCCCTGCTGGTGTTGTTTTTATCTCTTGGCAGCTGGTTTAAACAAAGTCTTTTAGAAGTAAGATGAATATATGAATGTATATCAGTAAAAATGCTGTTTTTAGGATAATTTATGAAGTATAATCCTAATTTTGTTTTCTTTTCACTACGTCCTGAAAGGTTCCCGACTGTTCCATAAGAAGCAAAATTCTTTTTTTTTTTTTTTTAAACACTTCAAAGGTGGCAAACTGTGGAGCGCTAAACATTTTTACTTTATCTTTTAAATAGGTAATGTTGAAAACAACATGCCCAGATTTGCTTAGGTGGCCTAAGTCTTGTTTACATAATTGTACATTTTTGTCCTGCTAAAAACTTTTATACCCACAATGTTTGCAAAGCATTTGCATTAAAATAAAAACTTTTTTTTTAATAAAAGTTGAAACAAGTTTATTTTCCTGTGTGAATGTGTTGGTGTTGTTTTATATTATTTTTTTGACAGAAAACTTTTCCACACTGTGATTACGAATAGGGTTTTTCTCCTGTGTGAACATGCTGATGCAGTTGAAGATGACTCTGCTGAGTAAAACCTTTTCCACACTGTGAGCAAAAATATGGTTTTTCTCCTGTGTGAACACGCTGGTGTTCTTTAAGATAACTCTGTTGAGCAAAACTCTTTCCACACTGTGAGCAGGAATATGGTTTTTCTCCTGTGTGAATATGCTGATGCAGTTGAAGATGACTCTGCCGGGTAAAACCTATTCCACAATGTAAGCATATATATGGTTTTAATCCTGTATGAATGTGCAGATGTTGAGTAAGATGACTCCGTTTAGTAAAACCCTTTCCACACTGTGAGCAGGAATAGGGTTTTTCTCCTGTGTGAATACGCTGGTGTTCTTTAAGATGACTCTGATAAGTAAAACTCTTTCCACACTGTGAGCAGGAATAGGGTTTTTCTCCTGTGTGAATACGCTGGTGGTTTTTAAGTCTACCCTGTTGAGTAAAACTTTTTCCACACTGCTAGCAAATATATGGCTTTACTCCTGTATGAATGTGCATATGTTGCCCAAGACTACTCTGCTGAGTAAAACTCTTTCCACACAATAAGCATGAATATGGTTTTTCTCCTGTGTGAATGCGCTGATGTTCTTTAAGATTACTCTGATAAGTAAATCTTTTCTCACACTGAGAGCAGGAATATGTATTTTCTCCTGTGTGAATACGCTGGTGTTTTTTAAGACCACTCTGTTGAGTAAAACTCTCTCCACACTGTAAACAGGAATATGTTTTTTCTCCTGTGTGAATATGCTGATGCTGTTGAAGATGACTCTGCCGAGTAAAACTTATTCCACAATGTAAGCACATATAAGGCTTTACTCCTGTATGAATGTGCAGATGTCGCCTAAGATTACCCTGTTGAGTAAAACTCTTTCCACAATGTAAGCAGGAATATGGTTTTTCTCCCGTGTGAATGCGCTGGTGGTTTTTAAGATTACTCTGCTGAGTAAAACTTTTTCCACACTGTGAGCAGGAATATGTTTTTTTTCCTGTGTGGATATGCAGATGCCAGTTAAGATTACTCAGTTTAGTAAAACTCTTTTCACACTGAGAGCAGGAATATGTATTTTCTCCTGTGTGAATAAGCTGATGCCGTTTAAGATGACTCAGTTTAGTAAAACCTTTTTGACACTGTGAGCAGGAATATAGTTTTTCTCCCGTGTGTATGCGCAGGTGGTTTTTAAAATTACTCTGCTGAGTAAAACTTTTCCCACACTGTGAGCAGGAACATGTTTTTTTGTCAGTGTGAATATGCTGACGCCGTTTAAGATAACTTAGTTTACTAAAACTCTTTCCACACTGTGAGCAGGAATATGGTTTTTCCCCTGTGTGAATACGCTGATGCCGTTTAAGATGACTCTGTTGAGTAAAACTTTTTACACACTGTGAGCAGGAAGGGGTTTTTTCTGTAATATGAATACGCTGGTGCCGTTTTTGTGAGTAAATTAATGGTTTTTCTTCTGTGTGAATATGCTGGTGTTGGTCAAGGTGTCGCTCTTCATACTGTGAGCAGGGATGTGGCTTTTCTCCTATGTGAACATTCTGGTTTTTAAAAAGATCTTTAAGGGAAACGCCTTCCACGCTGTATGTCAGGATATTTTTTTTCTCTTCTGTGGATGTGTTCATGTTCAGACTGTAAAGTTTATTCTTGTAGACAGACTGGTGTTATTTATTTTATGAATGCACTGATGTTGACATTTCTACACAGTGAAAAAATATTTTTTCTGCAGATTTTGTATTTTGTCTTTTGCATGTGTTCAAGTTAAAGTAAAACAACTTTGTCCTTGTTTGCTTTCAAATTACTTTAGTGACTACTAGGCTGCCAAATGTTCTGTTGGTACTTGATAAGTCCGTTTCTTGTGCTGGTTTATTATTTAACACCACTTGCTGTAAAAAATAAAAAAGGAAGAGTTCAATGCGTGTGGATACTCCAGATTCACACAACCACTGTTGTTCATAAACATGGCAAAGCTACATGGCACATCTCTGAGGTTGTGTAAAACGATAGTCTCCAATACAACCACAGTAAAAAATCCCAAGAGGAAAGGCAGAGACATAATTTTCTTACCATAAGCTTTTAAAACAAGGACAAAAATGCAGGCATCAGGCTATTATTTTTACTCCAACTCAAAATTTTGTCATAATTCTACAGCACATTAATTCAAACCAAGATCTTTAGAGAAACCTTCTACCTCTATATTTTGGGTCAATAAGGAAATATGGTCAATAACCACTGTCTAGTTTATTCGTAAATTAACATGTTATTGCCAGATTAAAATCCATAAAAATTCTAATACTTTATACTATCTCAAACAAACATCTGTCATAATGCACATATGCAACCACAGTTTTGGATGAGAGAAGAATAAATTATCTTGTATTACACATTCTGATGACATTTGCTGGATCTTCAGATATGTGGAGTGACAGACCAAGCAAAACTAAAGACCACCTTTTCTCATTTGTGTTTTATAGGATAAATGATTTTGGTGCAAGGTGTATGCAGAGTCTACAGACAAGAGATGGGCTTAGGATGCAGATCAGGTCAATGGAAACACCTGCCTTGGATTTATGTCTCTAATTATCTCTCCACTTGTTGACAATAAAAGGTCTAAAGCAGGCAGAGGGGAGAGAAAGCTTGAACCCCAAAGAGGAATATTTACCTGTACTCTGTTAAAAAAAAAAGATACTGTAGCCCAGTGCATGATCTTGGTGTCTGTTAAGAAACTTTTTTGTTAGCGAAATAAAGCCTTTTGGTTTGCATCATTTGCCTGTTCCTGCTGTCACAACCACAAACTCACTGTTCACTATTTACTACAGTAACATATATATTGTGATGATGTACAAGGATGGAGGCCACGAATAAGTAATTTTAAAGCAGAACTTGCACTTTATTAAAGGAGGCAACTATACATGCTCACTGGAACACTCCAAACACCTGAACACCGCCCCGGTGTGTTTTCCCTCTTAAGTACATGCAACCATGCGGTAGGCCACGTGACACGTTATTGACGGAGCAGTAGGTAACACCCCACCCATCAGTCACTAAATGGCCAAAACCACATGGCTCCCAATAACTAAATAAAGAAGGGGCGGGACCACATGGACGCCACAATACAGTACGTTTTAATACTTTCTCTTAAAAAAAACCTGGACTAGTATATTCCTCACAGCAGTTTAAAATGTCACAGAAGTAAAAAGTAAATCAAACAGCACTAATATAATATCAATTATATTTAATGACACCTGTGATCACACTGAGGAAGACCTAGTGTGACCTAGTCTAAATGTTTGTGTTGGTGAGTCTCACTGGGAATAGTAATCACAATTTACAATAAAAGGCAGTATGAGAAGCAAAAAGTGGTAGCTCAGTGGTTAGTGGTTTTTTTGTTTTGGGGTTTAAATCTTTGATGGTTGGGAGTTTAATTGTGGGATAATATTCATTCATTCATTTATTACCTTCCGCTTATTCCTTTATGAGGGTCGCGGGGGGGTTCCCCATGCCCATCCAGGGGAGAACGTCTCGGGCGCTGGGC